>JAYJME010003269.1:0-12354 GCA_036873775.1 Costaria costata | reverse complement strand
CTAAGGTCGTTCCTAACCAACACAAAAAAATGTCTACAATAATTATTGTGACAACAAAACGTGACATTTTCTTCACGACTCAAGATAATTCTCAGGAATCCTCATTTTGAACAGTTGTGAAAATCTACGTAAGTAAATATTGGTGTTTTAGCATCCAGACTTGTTGCTTCACCGTGGCGCTACCGCCGTGGGGGCGGGAGTGCCGCGTATTCCCTAGTACCTGATATGACTGGGCATGTGCATACAGTGCAATAGTGTGGGGGTTGTGGTGTGTGACCGCCACTCTGGTCCTGGGTACGTTTGTTCTTTGAAATGTGTTCATCGATAACATGTGTCCTTTGGAATTTGTTCACTGCGAATAGGAGACCTGTTTATCCGTTGGAACCTGTTCATTGATAATAGGACGTGTATGTTGTGGATACTATATGCCAGGTAGCCCTACTGTAACATTACAGTGCAACAGGTAGCGCGCTTGACTCGTGATACACATACTAACCCTAAGTTGTGTACGTACGCGTTACTATACGTAAAAGTTGTAACTTTGTACTCGGCAACAGTACTACAATGACGAAACGTACAATATTACATCCCCACGCTTTTTGTACAGCTTCCCTCCCGACGCCGTGATGGTTTGCCCGTGGTTCCGTGGTTCACATGCAGGCTCGAGACCTCCCCTCTCGGGGCCGACACATTCTACGTCACGGACAGCAAGAAGGGCTGCTCGAGCGGGCAAACGGCAAAGGTGCACTGGGGCGCCTCGGCCAAGACCACCACGATGGAGTGTTCCTGCGAAGGCCCGCAGAAGATGCAGATGCCGTGCCGTCACGTGTTGGCGGCCACGACAGGTTAGGGTTATACTTTGGTCCTTCTAACCTTCTAACTTTCTAACGACGCAAGCTGTACGGTACAAGTGCACCAAATTTTCTTGAGGCCTGCCGCCTGACGGACCCAAAAATCGACCTTCTTGGGGAAACAAAATGAAAGTGGGATCCGACGGGCAACCCCATGGCCTAGCTATGTACTTCACTGTAAACCACAAAATACAGTTACACGATAGCTGGCATAGTAGTCTGGCTCCTCATAGGCTGTCAGCTGTTGGAGAGCCCCCCGCAAGCCAGAAACATTTGGGCACAAAGTGTTTGCAGTACTTTTGTGTTCTGTCGAGTTATCTCTTTGGATTTTGTGTCGGTTGCTGACTGACGTATGCATGTTTGTTGTGCCTGTCGTACCCAGTACGATGGCATGACGGTGCGTTGTCCAATGCATTATTGTAAAATGCATTTATCTCTGTGTCGTAGCTTGTGATCACGTGTATCTTCTAGGGCGAAGAATCAGCACGGTGCTGGATGTTGACGAGTAGAAGATCGGTATAATGTGAAGAACACACGCACAGAGTACCCCTGTATCGTATTGGTATTGTTTATCTTATGTTTTGCGTGCGACGCATGCTGCGGTAGGCGAGCACATTATCAAGGTATAATATGGGGCTCCTCACTGAACCCCTTTAGAGCCGGCAACGGTTTTTGGAGGCAAAACTACTTGGAAATAGTGTGGGATACCTTTTGGGGTAACTAAAGGGTTAAGAAGCTCCGCACCTCACGCGAAAAATGAGTTTCACAAACCAAAATGAAGGTGCAAACCGAGGGAGTTATCGAACCAAATTGGTGTGGTTGCTAGGTTAACCCTTTTACCACCCCAGAAACCATCCCACACTATTTCCAAGCAGTAGGGTTTTTTCCCCAAGAACCGTTTCCGGCTCTAAAGGGGTCAAGGAGCCCCGTCAATCAGAAATAGTTTGGCCAAAAAGTGATACCCCTGTTGTATGTCATCGTAAAACACGCGATTTGCCTTGCATCGATGTTTTCGCTGTGGTACCGCGCAGCTTGAAGAAGTCGATACACACACACACACCTTTCGAGCTCATATCACTGGTGTATGCACGTTTTTTATCCTTTACAGTGCATTGCAGCAGTGTATACTCCCCCGGGGTCTAGCCCTCCGCTGCCTTTTCTCACCTCAGTCAAGAGGTGTGCTACCGCTCAAAGCAAGCCAGTTTGCCTGGGCCTTTTTTTCGCCGAGCGTCCCGGTTCAGGCCATCGTCATAAAGTGAAGAATTGCGGTGCGTGGTTTCATCGAGCCATACTGACTGCTGTACCAGTAGACTGCTGTAGTACTGGTTTTGTTTAGTGTTGCGGTATTTTTCAGACGCCGGACAAAAGTGGCTAGAATAACCACAAAGAAGCAAAAAGTACCGAAACCTTCCGGATTGAAGACTGAATACAACAACAGAATTTTACTTGTTGAGAGCAAGTTAAAACTCAACTCTTTTTTTGCGTGGGACGGAGCCAAAGACCGGGAAAAAGACATGCCGCCTGTGCTCTAGATAACATCGGCAAATTGGTCTTCTTGCCGTACATAATACCCTCCGCCCTGCCCACCCTGCGTTCGTTTTCCAAAATATGTGCTCCAGCCCAAAAGAAGACGAACCGAACGCTTGCGCTCATCGACGAAGGATACCTCATCGAAAGGTACCGCACTCTAGCCTCTGACGAGGCGTACTCGCTGATGCTCCCGGTGTGGGACACGCTGAAGAAGGACCTCGACAACAAGCCGCCTCCAATGATTGGCGCCAAGGATGGACAGCCGGCGAAGGGGAGAAGGAGCAAGAAGCGAATCCCCTCGGCCGGAGAGCGCCACACCAAAAAGAAGCCGAAGCGCTCTTCCAGATGATGAGCATAGCCATGATCATGTACTGGAGAGCGCAGCACCAACAAAAAGTCCAAGAGTTCCTCCAGATGATGGATATCTGGTACTGTAAATACTGTACTGTAGTCATCGTAACATCATAGTTGCTGGGGAGCGGAACACCACCAAGAAGCCGAGGTTCTCCTCCAGATTATTAAAATACCCGATGGTAGTCATCATGCTTGTACCTCTGCTGGGTATGCTTCGGTCTCCAGCGGAGGCATTGAGGGGGGGGGTGGTTGGAACTTGTCCGTATACTTGTATGTTATGGCTCTCTGTGCAGTTGAGTGTCATTCCGGTAGAGGAATACCACGACTTGAGTCATCACCTTCGCCCCACACCGTTTTACCTTTGACTTCATTGCTATCATCATTGCTATAGGTTAGTGTATAGGTGTGCAACACTCGTTTTGGTTTTCATTGCTCCATAAAGTTATCCTGTGCTATTCGAAAACAACCCTGGAAGTTTTGTATTGATGGAGGGTTTTGTGCTGTAGCATATAGGTGCGGGTATAGGGCGTGGTAATATTAAGTACCAAACGCTTCTGGCAGGCGTTTTGATTGTCGGGGAACGGGGGGGCACATATATATGGAGTACGGACTGTGTGAGCAGCATTCTTCGCTTCTATGCTCGACTCCCGAGTCCTGCATGAAATATGGAGGGGCGTCGAACAAGGAAAGGTGTGAGAAAACCAGCAACGTTATCCCCGTGCCTCCCGCTCAATGGTACCATTGCCAACCATCATATGAGCGCTTGCATGTAGTTCATCTTTTCGTGACAGTGTTGTCTGCATGGTCGGTGAACGCCTGCCGTGCTCCGTCCTGGCATTGTATGGATGCGAGGGTCTATGGCCTAAAGGCTACGGCCATGCATGATAATGGGCACACGCCCCCCGCGGGGGGGGGGGGGGGGGGGGGGGTGAATGTCCTCCCCGCTCATAGTCCAGCGCAGGATTTCAATTACGAAAATCCCCCGCCCCCGCCCCCGCATTTGTTTTGCTTAGCTTTTATCGCGCCGCCGCGCTTTCTGGGGACAAGGTGGTTGCCTAACAGACCCCTTACCGCTGGGAGGCTGTGTCACCTCTTACCTTCAGCGGTGCTTGAAGCCGCTTCGGTAGGGGTGCGCTTTCTGTTCTCCAAGGTTCCCCACTTACTTGGAGGCCTCTGACGCGTGCTACGATAGAGGTTGCACTTTTTGGCGTTTTTTGTTTCTGAATAACGGGGCTCCTTAACCCAAAATAGTCCGGATGCCATTCTTGTTTTGCAATATTATATTTTTGTACACCTAGGACATGGCTTTGTTAATCTTGTGCCACTTTTGGTTTACTCAAAACCGATTTGTGGATCAGGTACCGAGCTCCTAAAGTGAAGAGCCTCAGAAAAAAACATCTCTATCGTAGCATGAGTCCTCTGTACCTCATCCAAAACCTAAATTTGAGAAATATTGTGCGCTTAACCCGATGAACCACCCCATGGTCTAGGTGCACAACGAATTATATCGCAAAGCAAGAATGGTTGAATCCCGACGATTTTGGGTTAATAGCCCAATTACCACCCAAAAAAATCCTACACTATTTCCAAGTAGTTTTGTCCCTAAAAAAACGTTTCTGGCGCTAAAGGGGTTAAGGAGCTCCGTCGTGCCGAAAATGATACATCGAAAAAGTGCTACCTCTATCGTATCATAGCACGCGTCGTCCCGCAGGTTAGACTAATGCTTAAGTTCGTGGATCACGAGCTTCCCCAAATCTTCCATACAAAAGTACCTAAAGAGGGTAGCTCCGTGCCGCCCTCGGCGGTCTGCAGAGGTATAGAACCTTCAGCCACATAACAGTACTTGAAGGGGCTCCATATCCGTAGACAGGGCACGTGGTTCATGGCGAGGCATAAAACCGAGAGCCCCTGTTCAGCTACCCATCGGGAACAATTACGTAGCTCTCACAGTGTCCACCTCGCCGATATACCTCGTCAATGTTTTTCGCAGGGCTTCTGGCTAGATCTATTAGTAGCCATGATATCCGCCTTGGTCATTTCGTCATTTGCTAGGGCTGTGAGTCGGCATGACTTCACGACTAACAACTAATCGGTAGGTGCCGTCAGCCAACTAACCGACTTTAGTCGGAAAATCGGCTGGCAAAGCCAGCTGATGGCCAACCGACTTGCCGACTTAATTCAGGCGAGCGAAGCGAGCCTAGTCAGCCCTCCCTGGCCGACCAAAATAAAACAATATACCCCGCATTCAAAAACCCCTCCTACAAGCATGGAAACCCAATAAGTGGGATAGTCGTCACCTCCGGACAACGGCTAACTATTTGTCCGACTATGAACTAGTTGGCGACTTAAGTCATTCCGACTCCCAGCTCTATCATTTACGGAGTAGGTTATGGTCGTTCTATTGCAGCGTCTACGCCGAAGATTAGTTTTCCATGCTCAACACAGACATACCTTCTTGGAAGGCAAGATGCCTCGAGAACACGTGAGGTCCGATTGTTGAGGTACTCGTTACGGAAGTTCGATGTCCCGCGCTCTATGCTTCGCCTACACTGTCTGGCTCAGCTGCCAGCAGCGATGTAATTTGGACTGAATTTTTACAAAGCGGGTGTCTTGTAGTCCCGGGTCCCATGCACGGACCCATCACTGGTCGGACGTGAGAGGTGTGAAAGGCCCACTCGTCGGATGTCAGAGGTACGACAAGTCCACTGGTCGGATGTCACAGGCCCATTTGTGGGATGTGAAACATCCACTGCCCGGATGTGAAATGTCCACTACTCGCATGTGAAAGGTATCCTGATCGGATGTGAGAGGTGCTGTGGTCGAATTTAAGAGGTCCACTGGTTACACATGACAAGTGTGAGAGATCCGCTGGTCGGGTGTGAGAGGTCTGCTGGTAGGATGAGAGAAATAAATTGATCGGAGTTTTTAAGAGGTTCACTGTGGTCGAAGGCGAGAGGTCCACTGGTCGGATGTAAGAGATCCGCCAGCTGGTCGGACGTAAGAGGACCACTGGTCGGGTGTCAGAGGTGTGAGAAGTCCATTGGTCGGATGTGAGCGATCCACTGGTCGGAGGCGAGAGGTCCTATGCTTCGATGTGAAAGGTGCACTACAGGTCGGATGTGAGAGACCCGTTGGTCGGGTGTGAGAGATCCGTTGGTCGGATGTGAGAGATCCGTTGGTCGGATGTGAGAGGTGTGAGAGGTGTGAGAGGTCGGATGTGAAAATTTCACTAGTAAGACGAGAGAGGTGTGAGAGATCCTCTGGTCGCATGTCGCTTGCCGGGTGTGAGAGGTCCATTGGTCGGGTGTGAACGGTGCACTACAGGTTGGATGTGAGAGATCCACTGGTCGGATGCGAGAGGTCCACTGGTTGGATCTAAGAGGTCTATTGGTCGGATATGAGAGATCCGCTGGTCGGACGTCAGAGGTCCCCTGGCCGGATGTGAAAGGTGTGAGAGGCCGATTGGTCGGATGTGAGACCGGCGCGGAGTCGTTCCACGATAGCCCCCACAACTTTTCTTTAACGAAATCGCCGATTTTGAAACCAGCTCCCGGCGGCATCTCCTGAAATACAGTGCCTCTTGCCACGCCGACATCATCGTTCGATAGTTCTTCGTAAACAAGAAAATATAAGAATATATGGTTTTAGTGGCATCCGTCTTCGTGTTGAGCAGCCACTAAAAGTTCGTTGAAGAAAATCGCTGGTTTTTGGGGTTATAGAAAAACACTGATTTCTGGGGGGGCTATCGTAGAATCAAACCGCGACAGGTTGCTTTGCCAAAAAAAGTAATAAAATGTTGGCCTTGACGATTTGCTAAACTGCGCGTCGCCTCTGTTGGGGAGCGTCGAAGCTGTACGCGGGGCTCGCTCTTACTTGTTGTCACGTGAACTGACTACCAGTACCAACATTTCCCACACACATCGACGAAATCCTGGCCTAGACCATCTAGACCCTAACAAGCCGTTACGAGATATTGTGCGGGGGTCTGTACAGTACATATCCTACCCAGGTAAACGTGTGCTCCCCACGAGCTAGATTCTGGCGAAGAGTTAATGAGCTACCAATGACCGTCGAGAGTATCTCGTGGCTGTCCTTTGTCTGGTCAACCAGCTGGGGGGGTAGGTGCGACGACGTAACGGTGTATTACGGCCCGGTGTTAGAAATCGTGGAAATCGGTTTGTTCCGGCGTCGGTAAGGCGTAAAGGGGTTCAAGGTTTTCAACGCGTGCGAGGGCGACTATAAATTGTGGCCGAAAATGAGGTAAAATGTCAAGCCAAAGAAAGCAGGCAGGGAGCACTTTGTTACGCCATACCAATGTCGTTTAGTTACAGATGGCGCGTTTACCTTTTGCGATGTCGAGGGGGTCTTAGTTTAGTTATTCGGGGAGGGGAGAGTTATGGGGGTGAGGTCGGGGTCAGCGCCTCGGCGCGACTCTTTGTGGGAATTGATATGAGTAAGGCCAGGAAAGCACACACATCGCGCAGGGAGTAGCGAAAGCAGATCGCCACCGCACGCTACCTTGAGGGGCATGGGTGTGTAGGGCATAGCAGGGCATATCAATTCCTTCTCTTCGCCACGCCCTGTAACGAGGCTGGCATTGAGGTGGGCAGTGGAACCAGAGTTGAACGATACGAAGGGAAACAGCGCCCGAATGTCAGACGGCCGCGGGTGCGGTCGTTGGAGTTATTCAGTGCGACAAAGCGGAGAGGTACAGCCCGAGGACCAAGGACATTGCTCCCTCACGCCACTAGTTTTGTATTTGGGTGTGCTTCACATGTTCCTCTTTATAGTCGTTGCGTCTGTGTTCTTCGGCTTTGCAGAGGAGGTCGGCCGGATCCCCCTTGCATCTGTTGTGCCTCCATTGGAAGCGTGCTGCGCACTGACGGGGTTCCCATACGTTTCTCATCGCTCGAATGCCCATTTGCGTGTTACGATGTTTTTCATTCAATTAACGAGGCGTGCTGCGATAGAGGTGCACCGTTTTTTTTATGTGGCTGCTCACTTTAGGAGCTCTGTACTTCGCCCACAAACTGGTTTTCGGTCAACCAAAAGTGCAACCCGATTGAAAAAACCATGACCTGTGTGTACAAAAGAATCATATTGTAAAACAAGAACGGCACCCTGACGATTTGGGGTTAACCCTTTCACCACCGGAAAAATGATCCCACACTATTTCCAAGTAGTTTTGTGCCCAAAAACCGTTTCCGGCTCTAAAGGGGTTATTAAGGAGCTCCGTCATGCAGAAACCAAAAAACCCCCCCAAAAAATGCTACCTCTATCGTAGCACGCGCCTTTACGCCTGTACACCCGGTGACCTTTTCGAAGTACGATGCCACTTTTGGCTCCCTCTGACGTCGCCCCAAAGGCGCTGAAGCTCACCATACGTTTTCAACACTGCTGAACTTTCGTCTAAAAATGTCCCGATAAGCTACATAAACAACTACCGGTACGGTCATTACCTGGTACCTGGTAGTTTGTTCTTCCGAATTACCAGGTACCACATTCGAAGAGGGGAGTACTCCACTACGTACGTACTTTCGAAGTAGATATCATCTTTTTCCTGGAATTTTATTTTCTCGGTAGTTTGCGCTCCGCGCTCTCGGCCTCCGGCGGCTCCTGCGAAAAAGGACTGATTATTTTTCTGCACCACTAAGTGGGAGCAGGGTGCCAAATGGGATCAGGGTCCGGGCGGGATCAGGTCCCGGAGCAGTGTGCCAAGCGGGGGCCTGTTTTGTTTTCCAGCACTTCAATATGGGAAATATTCCCAGAAATATCTGATGTCTATTGACACAAGGTGGAGTACTCTACCGCATTCGTAATATGATATATACATACTACCGTTTTTTATATATACATTTTCCGGGAAATTTATCTTCCCAAACCCACTCACCAGCCCATCGGGGCTGCTTCCCGTGGCCGATGCTGTCGTCGTCGTCATTTTTTTTCTTTTCTTTCTTTTTTTTAAAACTTTTTTCTCTCTAACACCCCAACAGGGGTAAAATACGTGTACGCACGTATCAATGACGGGTGCTGCGATAGAGGTTGCACTTTTCAGGCAATCTATTTATTAAAATCGGGCGCTCCTCAATTCGGGACTGCCTAATATCTGGAATCCACAAAAAAAATCGTTTACACTCGACGCGTGCTATTATGCGATGAAGGTAGCACTTTTGCGCAAAACTTTTTTCTGATGGTGGGGCTCCTAAACCCAAAATCGTCGGAAACTGTCGTTCTTGTTTTGCAATCTGATTTTTTTTTTTCTTCTTCCTAGGCCATGGGTTTGGTCACCGGGTTGCACTTTCAGTTTACTCGAAGGAGGCGTGTTTTTGATGAGGTATAGAGCACCTAAAGTGACCACCCTCAGAAAAAAACCTGGTGCACCTCTATCGTAACATGACCCAAACATCCGACGTCATTACACCTACCACGTATATTATATCATAGTGCGTGTGTTCTTCACATTAAACCGATCTTCTATTCGTTGACATCCAGCCCACCCATTGTCAGTGCTGATTCTTCACCCTAGGAGAAACACGCTCTGTGGTCACCAGCTACGACTCAGAGAATGCATTGTACGACGCACTGTCATGCCAGCGTACTGGGTACGACAGGCATAGGAGGCCACATCATTGCTCGTCGGGTTTAAGCGTGGAGGCTTTTTTTTTGCAAAGTCTGTGTTGAGGTAGGAGAAGAGAGCTTCGTACTTTATAACCCCTTTAGAGCCGGAAACGGTATTTTGGGGACAAATTACTTGGAAATAGTGAGGGATACTTTTGTGCGGTAGTGAAAGGGTTTATAGGTGAAGACCCTCCGAAAAGCTACTATCTGTGCTGCTTATATTATACGAAGTATGTGCTGCTTATTTCGCCTCTCTTCCCGGCAAGCTGTTAGTAGGCAGTTTCATTTCCCTTGGCAGTTACATTTCCCTTTGAAATGGCAACATTGTTTTTTTTTCTAGGCACATTTCATTGTCTCCCTGGACTCACTAGACTAACCCAGCAGCAGCTCAGGCCGTTTTTCACCGGCCGATGCTGTCTGCGATCGTGTTGGTGCTGTGAGTTGGCTGGCCATATGTCGCCGGGTACTGTAGTTCTTAGTTGGCTGGGTGTTGCAGATATTACGGGGGACTATCGTTAATAGGACCTACTGTAGACACCAAAACCTATGTATTTTCCTATTTTTGCCAACAGTATTTGGTCCATACCTGGTAGTTAATAGGAGCTACTGTAGACACAGTAGAACCTACTGTAGACACCAAAACCTACGTAGTTCCCTATTTTTGCTAACAATAGTTGGTCCTATTTACTATGGTTCCCCGTAATAGCTGCTCCGGGAAAATTGCTGAGTTTCCGCGTGTGTGCATGTGGCTGGAGCGTTTGTGGCTCGGCGTGAGTTTATTTTTTCCATAAAATTGTCGACCAGTTGAGTGGTTGATACTCATATTTGCAAGCTGCGTGATAGGTCGAGCGCATATGTTCATTTAAGAATGAAACGATGGTTGCGAATTTGACCTACCACGTGGTATTACGGGGGAACATAGTAGTCAAGACCAAATTGCTTACTGTAGTAATCACGGGACCAAAAAGCGGGGACGCAAGAAATGTGTCCCCGGTGTTGGAGAAAGCCTCCTGGCAGCACCGAGAAAGAGAGATAGATTTACCTAATTTGCTTACTGTAGTAAAATTGGGGAATATATATTAATAGTTGGCTTACATTCGCCACCCATCTATTCAGTAGCCGTGAGGTCCATTAAGTCACAGGCCTAATAATTGTCATTTTCGTACGATTCTTCGTAATCCTTACCTTAATTAAGCAAGGGGGTTGGAGATTACGTGCTCATACATATGATACTGCTGCTGCTGCTTTGTCTTTCGTCTTGCATCCTGGTAAGCTTTGCATTCATTTTTTTTCTTACGCACTACCACGTACCAGGGTGTAGACCATATAATGGGGCTTCGTATACCGGTAATGTATACCGGCTGTTGATGCTGTTCTGACATTAACCGCCTCAGTGCAGCCCGTGGTCACGAAATGTATACAGCAGTTCCGGTATACGGTACCAGATACGTGTTGTTTTGTGTAAAAAAAAAAAAAAATGCCAGCGGCGCATACCGACCAATAATCTGTTCGATACCGTTTGATAACAGTCAAGACATCGCAACTACAGAGTATTACGGGGGACCATAGTTAGTAGGACTTACTGTAGACACAATAGGACCTACTACTGTAGACACCGAAACCTTTACGTTTCCCTATTTTTGCAAACAATATTTGGTCCGTAGTTATCAGGACCTACTATTGTAGACACAATATAACCTACTGTAGACACCAAAACCTATATACCTGGTATATATTTCCCTATTTTTGCTGACAATACGTGGTCCTATGTATTATGGTCCCCCGTAATAGTAGTGTTAGATATCGCATCGAATATGTCGGTATACCGAAATATCAGAAACCTCGACCTTTCGATGACATCGTATCGATTACGTTTTGCCCTCCACACCCAGAGGCGCCCCCGTATGTTTTGTGCTGATCTTGACCATGTGTACGCTATTTTTGCTAGGTGTTTCAGAGCCGTATCGTGCGGACCCTGGGCCACCCGGCAAACACGTGACCAAGAGCCGTGTTATGCAGATCCCACCCGGCAAACGTCATCTAGATCGTACGGATCACATAGACCAAGGCTACATCTGCCACTGAAAGATCTAGGTTATGCAACGGGGATGTCAAAAATGGTCTAGATCGTACGGATCATATAGATCAGTGCTAAATCTTCCCTGAAATATCTAGATTATGCAACGGGGGTGTCAAAATGGTCTATTAAATACTGGTATTGAAGAGATTGTATGGGTCATACAGATCAGGGCTACATCTGCCCCCGAAAGATCTAGGTTATGCAACGGGGATACCAAAAATGATCTAGATCGTACGGATCATATAGATCAGTGCTAAATCTGCCCTGAAATATCTAGATTATGCAACGGGGATGTCGAAAACGATCTAGGTCGTACGGGTCATATAGATCAGTGTTAAATCTGCCCTGAAATATCTAGATTATGCAACGGGGATGTTGAGAACGATCTAGATCGTACGGAGCATATAGATCAGGGCTAAATCTTCCCCTGAAATATCTAGATTATGCAACGGGGATGTCAAAGACGATCTAGATCGTACGGATCATGTAGATCAGGGCTAAATCTGCCCTGAAATATCTAGACTATGCAACGGGGATGTCGAAAACGATCTAGATCGTACGGATCATATAGATCAGCGCTAAAAATTCCCTGAAAGCTCTAGATCATGCAACGGGGATGTCAAAACGATCTAGGTCGTACGGATCATATAGATCAGAGCTAAATCTTCCCTGAAATATCTAGATTATGCAACGGGGATGTCAAAAACGATCTAGATACGGATCATATAGACCAGGGCTAAATCTTCCCTGAAATATCTACAGAGATGATGAAATGGAGATGTGATCTGTCTGATGCATGGGAGGCTGATATTAGTAGGTACCCGTATACGACGGTGGATAACACCCCCCCCCTATGGTCCTACGACTACGGCCGTGCATGACATGAGTACACCCCCCCCCCACGGACTTTTTTCAATATCC
>JAYJME010003267.1:0-12358 GCA_036873775.1 Costaria costata | reverse complement strand
AGTTAATAGGACCTACTGCAGACACAATAGGACCTACTGTAGACACCAAAACCTCCATATTTCCTTATTATTGCCAACAATATTTGGTCCTATTTCGTATGGTTCCCCGTACGTAGTAGAAAACATAGGGATATATATATAATATAATATATATATATATTGGTTTTGGTGTTTACAGTGAATCCTATTGTGTTTATAGGTCCTATAGCTATGGTCACCCGTAATAGTAGATGGATGGTTGGTTTGTTGCGTAAGGGGTAAGGGCTGATTTTAACATTTTAACCACTTCCTCCCTGCTCCCTCCTGAAAGGGCTGATTGCCACTTATTCGACACTATGGTTGAGTGACAGGTCACTATTTATTCAAGATGAATATAACTACTACTGCAGTATATACTGCTGTACAGCATGCCGCTAACCCTATCCCAAATCCTAACTCAATCAGCTTTCTTTGGTTAGGCGTGTACTACTTCGTCTCGGACACGGCGTTCGTCAACCAATATATAGTTGCGGAGTAAGTGGTGCCACCGGTAAGCCCTTTTGGAGGCTGTGTCGCGTAGCTGGAAGGTACGAGTAGTGCATACACATAACATTATACCTGGTCTACGTATCACAGGAAGCGCAAAAGGTTGGGGTGCATGATCTT
Source organism: Costaria costata (assembly GCA_036873775.1). Taxonomy (NCBI): domain Eukaryota; class Phaeophyceae; order Laminariales; family Agaraceae; genus Costaria; species Costaria costata. The sequence continues at coordinate 11,713 of JAYJME010003267.1, read as the reverse complement.
ACCCTTCACGCTGGTTCAAGTTGAGCGTTAAACGGGTGGTGTGGTACCGTGTACACGTTTATGTACGTACGTACGCATAGTACGCCGCCACGGCGGTGATGTCCTGCTTATTCAAGACTTATACACGTGCATACGCTTGTGTTCGACACATTAAACCGTTCTTCTACTGGTCGACATCCGGCACACCCAGTATCCGTGCCGATTCCTCACCCTAGAAGATACACGTGGTCGCAAGCTACGACCCAGACATAATGTGTATGTATGTGTGTTCTTCACATTCAACCATTGTTCTGCTCGCCGACATCCAGCACACCCAGTATCCGTGCTGATTCTCCACCCTCCTACAAGATACACGCTCCGTGGCCACAAGCTTGGGCACGGAGAAAATGCATTGCAATAATGTAATGGACAAACGCACGGTCATGCCATCGTACTGGGAAGGACAGGCACAACATACATACATACGCCAGCAACTAGTTACTGACATGCATCGAAAGAGAGAAGAGGGCGAAATGAACCGAAAGAAAACGAAAATAAAAGAAAAAAGAAGAAACATACATTGCATTTTCAACAATCTGCATTTTGACAACGCACTGCTGTCATGCCCTCGTACTGGGTACGACAGGCACAACATACATATTTTACATACGCCAGCAACCGACACACATCGAAAGAGACAATAATCCGAAATAAATCAAACGAAAAAGGAAAGAAAAGGCAAGAAAAATACGAGGAAAATATATGAGTCTATTAATAGTATATACCTGGTATATATATACTGCTGTAGAGATAAACTCGTCCGCGATGTTTCTTCGTTTTTGCTGATACAGAAACACACATACAATATGTTTTGAATTTTTTTACCGGCAGTGGTTCAGCCATACCAGTATTATATATATATATCATTTACTTTCATGAGGTTTTATATGCGAACTGGTTCAGGTTAAAACCCCTTCTTTAGAGCCGGAAAGGTTTTTTGGGGACAAAAATACTTGGAAATAGTGTGGGATAAATTTTGGGGTAGTAAAAGGGTTAAACGGCGGAATTTATCTCCCCACTAATGCCGCTCGCAATATCTACTCAAATAGTGAATATTTGGTATCATACTGACTCCCATGGGCAGTGGAAGAGAGTGGCATGGCCACCTTTTTTTTTTAACGGCCTCAGGCTGTGTCTAGGAGCGAATATGTTATTTACTGTAGTATCAACCAATGAAAGGGCTTCAATTTTTTCAATAATTTAAGGCATTTTCCGATTTTGTTTTTTCGACCAAGACGCTTTGAGGTACTCCAGGGCATGTCTGTAGACTTTTTCGTGCAAAGCCTTGAAGGTCCGACCTGCGTATGTTAAGCATTACGTAAAGTTTAACGAAAAAACCCGATTCTTTACTAAAACCAAGTCATTTCGAGGAAATATCGTAACTTACAAACTCTACGTACGAAAGTCCAAATAGTTTGCGTGGTTTTTTCGAGACCGTTAATTTTTTTCGCTTGTGTTCTTTATGTCCTTCCCGAGGCCTGACCGCGTTTTTTTTTTTAAATTTTGCTTTTGCCGATTTTTTTTTGTTTAACATGGTCCAAATTTTTACAAAAAAGTTAAATGAATGTGAATTCGGCGAAAACGATAAAATAAAAAACGATGGGTGAGGTCTTCGTAATGGCTTCTAGAAGGCGTGTGCATAACTTCACGGCCTAACTCGAAAAATCCACGTAAAATTTTGCCGGGGAATACATTTCCGTCGTTCTGTTAACTTCAAGCGAGAGGCTGCCACGATGGAAAGATCAAACAACAACGGCAACCTCACCAATGACACGAGGGGGCTCAAAGCGTTGAGCAGGAGGGATCCCACGCGCTTCGAGAACGGGTACGAGAAAACCATCGTCATGATGAGCATATATCGCTCGGATATTCACAGCATAATGGAAGGACAGACCATGCCAACCGAAGAGATATCCGAAGAGACCAAACACCCCGTTTGCACGGTGTTTTGTAACTGGAGCGACCCTCGCCCAAATTCAGGCCAAGTAGGACAGAGCCGACCGCAAATTGTTTTGCCAGCTACTACTGCAGTCTTTGATAACCGAAGAACCGGCTTCCTACCTTGTGCGCAGGCACAAGAAGAGAATGAGCGGAACCCGTGACCATGACCAGAAGGCATGGCAGGAGCTGCACTCCAAGCATAGGTCAGCCACAGATGAGACCATTCGACGCAAGACTGCGGAGCTGGGTGCCACGACCATGAAGCCCAGGCAAGATTCGGACGAACGCTTTCTCCGAGCCTCCCCCCTCCGCGAGCAAGTCGAGAATATGGGAGAACCCATTTTGGATAGAAGGTTTAAGGACATCGTGGTACAAAGCCTGACGGATAACTACAAGGATATCAAGCTCGTGATGTACCGGGACCCTTCACCAAGCGTTGAAGAACAGATCCAGAGCACCATGCGGCACGTTTACTATGACAGTCTGCCACGAAGAAACGCAAACGAGAGAAGTGACGCGGCCATTGTAGCGGAGCCAACTTCCAGGTTCCGACCAAGTAATTTGCTGCCGTTACTGAAACAATCCGTACATTACCAGCGCGACTGCGCCTTGTTCGGCAAGGATCAGAAACACAGGAAGCTTACCTTCGAGCGAGGTAGGACCGGGCGGGAAAGCGCCGGCAAGAAACAATCATGTTCTACGCACAGAATAACTGCCTATGATGATGCCGACTGCTACCAGCAGGAAACGTCCTGCTCACATGAGGGGGCATCTTATGGATCGAAAGAGGGGGAATTTCGCACGACCGCTACTCTTAGCTCGAACGTTTCGCTCTCTAAGGGAAACGGGGAGCCGGATGGCTTCCCGTGGATAGCCTTGTCCGATGGGCGAACCTTCCCGATTAACAACAGTGAGGTTGCCATGCTGGCCGACTGTAGTAGCTTCCAGGAAGACGAGCTGATTACCGATCTCAAGTAGAAATTGCTGAACTACACCGTCATCCAGACGCCGAAGTAAATACGAGCCGCCGGAAAGCAGATCTTGGCACTGCCACATTTTCTGCGTGGCGTCATAATCGATGAGACTGGGGAGAAGCATTAAATAGTCTCCCCCAGCATGGTCGTTTCAGGACTAGTTCCATCTCTATTGTTCTTTCCTTGTAGCCTCTTGCCCTTCCGGTGCAGCCTAGACGAGGAGTCTCCACGATAATTCAGCGGGAGAACTCTCACCTGAAATGGAACAACATAATGGTGCCTCTGCCGCAACTGAACGCAGAAATGGGTCCATGCCAGATACAAGTTGATTTAGGCATGAAACAAGAATAGCACAGGGTGCATCTACACCTGCCACGCCCTTCAGAGTGCAAGGCAGCGCCTACACTCGGCGTAGGCGGCTGGGACACACTAACCCCAGCAGCGTGGGATTGTTTCGTAGGAAGGACGGCAACAGCATCGCCCATAACAGAACCGTTTCGGGCTGAGACACCTGCACTGTAGGAAACAAACATAGGGAGGCATGCCTCGGGCATACCTCGCACACAATTGGTAGGGCTATGGAGCTGGGTCAGACCCAACTTGTGATGCCACTGCAGCAACCAGGCGATGTGCAGCAACCAGACGATGATTTAGGACTGTCGCCCTTGAGCTGAAGGTTGACGAAGCATCAGCGCTGCTGAAGGTTGACGAAGCATCAGCGCCTGGGATTGCCGGTGCATCAATGCCTAGGATCGCCGGAGCTTACCTCCTGGCAGGGTTGGGGCGTCCTGGGGTCGCTAGAGCATCATCGCGTGGGAGCACAAAAACATCATCACCTGGGACTGCCGGAGTACCGTCATCACCTGGGATCGCCGAAGCTTCTTCTAGGGCCGCTGGAGAAATATCGTCTGGGGCGGCTGGAGCATCATCACCCGGGATCGCCGGAGTATCATCGCCCGGGGCTGCCGAAGCACCACCGCCTGGGATCGCCGGAGCTCATCGCCTGGGATGGACGGAGCATCGTCGCTTGGAATCGCCGGAGCATCATTGCATGGGGTCTCCGGAGAATCGTCTCCAGATATCGCCGAAGTATCCTCTCCTGGGGCAGCCAGAGCATCATCACTTGGGGTCGCCAGATCATCATGGCCTAGGTGTGGCGGATCGACATGGTCCGCATCACCTGGAGTCGCACCTAAGCTGCGTGTGTACAGTCACGGGTTATTAGTTAGCCGTAACGGGATAATCATACGGCTGTGAACATCACGGAGAACATCCGTCCGTATTACTAGCTTTTATCTATGACACTGGCAGCCCTGAACACACAGAGTTCTCGCACAACCAAACTCTCGCCCGCCACCAGCGTGATGAAAAGTCTCAAGAAGACCGGAAAATCCTTGAGAGGATCTCTCACGGAAGGAAAGATAGACTGCCCGAGGAACACGCGGAGGGGTTTGACACACCGGGGTACAGACCCGAGATGTCGGGGGATCATGAAGAGGAGGAGCTACTCGCAGCCCAGGGCGATAATGACTTCGGTGTTACCGGCACACCTTGCACAAATTACCCGCAACGGCGTCTGGTACGCGACCAAGAGCTCAGCGCGGGAGTACCGTACACATCTTCGACGACGGCACACATCGCACTGCGCCTTTTCTTTCTACGGGAGCTGGTCAAAAGTGGGGAAATAACCGTTCGTCGTTCAGCATTCGACGAAGACGATGCTACGGTAGCATCTCTACCGTACCTTACCCAAAAAATACAAGAGTTGCGACAGAAAAATGTTCGAGTAACCCAATGAGCGATCCCGTTGATGCTGTAAAACACGAATGAACATGTTTCCGACACGGTACGGAGTCGTTCTTCGGTTGAGGTGCCCCGTCAGTTTGAAAACCAAAATGACCAGAAAGTGATACGGGATTCGTACCCCCTACCGCAGCATGCCTCCAGAAGCAAAAGTGATAGGGGTTGCTCAAACGACGGATAAACACCACCCTACCTATGCCAAGGCCTCGATGACCACATTAGTATCTCGATCAAAACTTCGCGTCGTCGTCAGCATCTCCGACGGAACCTACACCAGCAAGGTAGCCTCTTGTTGGCCCAGGTACTGAGGTATAGCCACCAATATATTTCATCTGACGATGAAAGCGAGTTCGGAGACAGCGCCGAAGCAAGCCTCCAGGAGGTGGCTGGCGCAGAGCTCGATTCCGTGGTTGTGGCGTTGAACGAACACAGTTGATAAGCAAAACACAGAAGAAACTGTGAAGTATATCGCAGAGGATAAGCTGGGAGCGGTGCGGTCTGCAGTAGTTGCGCAACTCACGAGGGACTTCGTCCTCATCAACAGGTGAGTGCATGCGTGTGTGAGCAGTACGTATAGTGTAAAAAACGCGGTACAAAGGTCAGCAGAAGACAAACTGGGACATTTTCGACCGGCCGTGGCTAAGCACTGACCAGCGAGTTAGTTTATCAGAAGGTATCCCGATGGTTTTGATGATATAGGCTGAAAATTGAACCGGCCGAGTAGATAATATGTACTTGGACATACATGTAGATGAAGGCCTGGGGCCGAACACCCACCGTACATGCCTCATAACATCGTCAGCATAATAAGGCATGTTGTTATTGGTATTTTAGTTGTGGTCGATAAACTTGACAGTGGAAGACGAAGCACTTTGCCAGGACCTTCGCTGCACTACACTTTAATAGTTTAGGATGGAACGGGCACCGGTTGCAACGAAATTCCGTCTATATAACGAGTATTACTCGACACGATCGACAAGGGAGTTGTATTGGAAAGGCATTCCACCTAGCAGCGCATTGACTGAGGATGCTGCATCCATCGAGGGGGAATGTTAAACATAGGTAGCTCTATGAAGTAGCAGCAAAGTGTATCGATGTTCTACAGCAGAGTCTACAGCACCTATGTCGGGATGTCGAGTCGAATCGTACCTGTGCATTGTGTGCGTATCTTCTGCTCGAATGGCCCTACAAGTTACCGTTCGATGAACCTATCAACAATGGGGTTGCGGCACGACGGATAGCAATTGTGCCGCTAAGGAATTTGAAATTGACAGGTTGACGATTGGGAAGTTGGAAGCAAGGAGTAGATGCTACCACCGTAGGAAGCAGAAGAGCTGGAGTGCTTGCGCGCGACCCTAGACCCACTCTCTCCTTCACCCCCCGCTCGTGAACTCTCACCAGCTAATCGCGATAAAACTTGCCTTTTGCCCAGAGAGCGGCATCTTACAACTGAGACGCCACCACCATCTTATATGGTACACATCTTCACCGTCATTACAGTGCCGGACTGTCCAACTGCAGCCTCGCGCGCTACCGTAGCTTCTATAGGCCGCCATCGGTCAGCGTCGGAGACCACAGTCGTCCTCGTCAGACGACACGAGGACAACCATCGCTAGACGATCCGAATTCAAAGAATGGCATATAGGGATAGACTATAGCAGCACCTACTGCTGTAATGGTTCTGAGGCCTCTCACTTGAAGAGATCTATACCCTACTCAAACGTCGACTGCGAGGGATACTGCAAGCTAAGGCCGACAAACAATCCCATGGGCCACATGGGCATCTAACGAGTTATAGTGTAACAAAAAAGCACTCACCGGACCCAAATACACTGGGTATAGCTAGCTCCTCACGGTTGAAGAGTCCCATCAGTGACAATTGTTGGGCGTATACAAATATTGCAAACACCTTGCCGTAGTACGGCTCGATTATTAACCACTCGCCCCTTCTGTAGAAACGCATCCAGTAGCATGCGGGGTAAAAGTGCAGCGAGGGTGTTTTAGGCCGTAGCCTGTGTAGTTATATGGCGTGCCTGTAGCACAGTGACATGTCATCCGGTTGGTAGGGGTGCAGCCTGAACTTTCTGAGGCTGGCTGGCTTCTGAAAAACACTCCCATGACCTACTGCTGTAGGTGTATCTCGGACAATGTTGTAAACATACAACAACGGGTCGTGGACGGCTGTCTTCCTGGGACCCCGTCTGAGTTTCGTTTGGTTTATTTCCCTGCCCACCTGTGGACTCTTTGTTGTAGGATTCAATCGTACTCGTAGCAGAGTCTGATTTGTTCTGTTCATGTAACTGCAGTCCTTCGGGAATTACGGCGGGGGGTTAATGTTTTTCCTGGATGGGTGGGTTTGTGGGGTCCCGGGTTGGCCTTTTTGAGAGTAGAGAGAGTCCGCCCTCGGGAACTTCTTCGTACCACTTCTTCTCTGTACCTCCTTCTACTTCTTTCTTCTCCTTCTTTGGTAATCTACATGGGATAATACGACACCTTTTATACCTACTTCTTCTCCTGCCAGCCTTATGGCGGCCCCGCACGCAGCCCAGCTATCCAAACGTGCTTTCGGCAAAAACTAAACAGAATACCCCCCCCCCCCCCCCCATTGGTCAGGCCTCGGGAAAGACATCCATAACACGTGTGAAAAATTTCATGGTCTTACTCGAAAAGCACGGCGTAAATGTTAGGACTTTTGTGATTAAAATGAACTTGTTTTAGTGTATGGTCGTTTTTTAGGGGGGCTTGGTATTGAACATAAGCAGGTCAGATCTTCAAGGTTTTGCGCGAACAATTGTACAGATATGCCTTGGAGTACCTCAAACAGGTTCGAATTGGAAAAAAACAGTGTGCATATATACATTTTCCTTTTAAATAATAAGTGCTTGACTATTCTAGACCGTATCTGAGGTCTGTGGTAGGACTAGACACATTTCCGCCGTTAGCGCCGGCACTAGGTCCTTAACAAAACCAGGTGGCCATGCCACGGTCTTCCACTGTTCATGGGGGTCAGCATGATACCAAATATGCATGATTCGAGTATATGTTGCCAAGCGGAATTCTTGGGGGAGAAAAATGGGTCGTTTAGCTTGAACCAACTCGAACGTACTGGTAGGCCAAAAAACAAACTAATAACCATCAGTTTGCCTAATAATGACGTCATGGCCCGGGCCGGGCAGCGACGGATCCATCGATAGACACTCACGGTGGCAAGGTACAAAGGGTATACGACGTATGTAAACATGGGGAATAGATAACAGAGAACGTAAATATTGTATTATGGGCACCTTCCGGGAGCATATGGAATTGCCCCCGGGAGAAACATGCCTGTTGGCTCTACGTGCTACCAGACGGTTACACAATCATATCGTACACCTCGTTCACTCAACAAAACGATCTACTCTATGCCGGCCTCTATCGCATGTGAAACCCCGCGAGACGTATATAACAAAGCGAACCCAGTTGGGCGAACCACTTTTTGCGCGGAAAGCTTGACGGCTCTCTCGTGCCTCCTGCAAGACTCAGTGGTGGAAATGAAAACAGTTGGGCGTGCATAATTGCACCCGGCGAAACACAAAGTAGTGACTCTCCGTAGGCATTACCGTAGCAATACTGTCACCAGCCGTTCCCACAAAATCGACAAAAAACTAGTTTACACAAAATACACCCCGTCAGAAACACTTGTAAAGCCGAACACAATCACGGAACCCTTCAGCAGCGAAACCCACAGTTGCCGCCTCGCATCGAGCCGCAATTACCAATAAGTATAACACAATTTGAGACGCAGCATGTGAAGCACCGCACCCTTCAACACCAAGACACATGTTTTCCTTCTCGTATCGAGCCACAAGATAGCCAACGAATTGGACGACAACAGACGGATACGTCTAGACCAAGACGACAATACACGAAATATCTATATAATACGTGGTACATAAAAATAGAAACACCACGGGAAGAAAGCATACAACAGTACACACATACACCCGGTTATGACCAACCGTTTGCTGTGCCTGAACAGCTATTGCGTTGCACTTATTCGTTGCCTGTATATCATCCAGCACGATTGAGATCGATACAACACGGTACTCGTACAGGTTCAGGGACTCTTAATAGCAGCCTAGCTATGTATGCTCCGACGTTTCTACCGCCACCACCACCACCACCACCCTTCAAATATAGACGGGCGCCGACACCAACGACTTTGTTCCCAAACTAGTATTTCCCGTCTCCTGCTGTCGACTACATCGTCTCCCGCCATGGCACGAAGCTGTAGCAGTACTCGTACGGTTTCAAAATTACACGAACATCTAAAAATGCAAGCTATCGTTACAGGCACACGTGAACAACCGACCACCACAAACGCTATTGATACAAATAGACAGCTACCGCACCAAGTATGTTCTTGACTCTAACAGTCTCGGGCGACCCAATTTCTGCGCGTGCTTTAGCCTTGTCTATGTCGATGTCCTGCTTTGCCTCTTCCCACCTCCTTTTGCGCCGTCTTTTTAGTTCTACCTCTAGATCCCCCTAGCCGGGGAGATGTCTCTCCGGGTGGCTATCCCAACCGTGTCTGAAATCTTCGGGGTCAGGTCGAGTCGGCATACGATGCGGCCATTGCATGCAACATCATCAGCAGAGTTGATTGATACACGGACGCGTACCAGATACGTGATATGTGAAGGTGCGGGCGGCTTAATCCTTACATCACTCTAAATCCAAGTAGTTTGTGCCCAGAAATCGGGCCCAATTCCATAAAGGGGCTAAGCTTTATTTCTACTACGTGTTGTATACTTATCCGTCGGAAGACAAAACAAAAACAAGACTTTCTATCTCTCTCTCTCTCTCTCTCGAGACGTCTTCTACAGCATGTTTCACTTGCACATATCGGACAGATCATGATCTAGATAATCTAGATCATCTAGATAATCTACATCATCCACATCATCTATTTATTGATAATCTAGATCGGGTCACGGATGAGGGGGGCCTGGAACATACAGGTGGAGGGGTACTGCAGCGAGGGGCAGTCTGTACGAGCGCAGGATACGATCCATATCCTCTAGATCATCTAGATCCTCTGGATCCTCTATATCATCTACTGCAGATCGTCTAGATCATCCAAATCCTCTAGATCATATAGATCATATAGATCATATACCTGTTGTTGTAATGTGTTGTGCAAGATCTGTGTAATACAGATCCGTCCACCCCAAGACAAACAAAAACATGTGCTCGTAGGTCATGCAGATTCCACGTAGTCGTACGGCTTCACACCCGGCAACACGATCTACCTAGGCCAATCAATGCAGATCATGTACGAAATATGTCAGGAATCTCTATCTGCCGTGAAAGGTCTTGACCATGGAGTGGGGATCGACGACGTCTGTCCGATGCGCGAATACTTCCCCTTTCAAGGATCACCTCCACTCGGTCGACGTCTCCCAAGAGGAGCTGGGAAGTACCTCCCACGACGTGACAGCCCAGTCCCCACCGCAGGGCATCGCGGACTCTTTCGGGCACTCCATGTCGCAGTTGTCGATCTCTCCGTGCCACCAAATGTTCGACTCGTAGTTTGTACATCGGCATCTGTGTCGTGACACAAGCGTACCGGCAAGTCGTTTCGGGAAGCACAGACATAGGATCGGGGGTCTCGCGGTCACGACGTGGGGCTTGTACACAGCAACGTTTACCATAACATTTTAGCCATGCTGCGGGTATAGATGGGGTGGTTTTGGACAGATAGGTTTTCGTCGTGACGGAGGCTTCCTCCTCCACCGAAGAACTATCCTTAACGATGCTAACGGTTCAAGTGTGGTCCGCCTCATTGCACGTTTCGTTCCTCAGATATACAGTCACTACACACTACACCGCAGGTAGGGGGGTTAGATCGGTTGTGGGTTCTACGCTCAGCTCGATAAACGTGTCGCGCCTGGAACGTGCAGATTATGTGCCTATATCATCCACACCGGGCGTTGAGAATGAGGAGAGTACATCAAATTTACTATGGTGTCGAAAAGCAAAGCATGCCCCCTCTCATCCCCCCTCCCCCCCCCCGGCCGTTCTAATTGTGTAGGAAGATGATACACCGGTGACAGGGATATATATATGCATATACCGTTTAACTCAAAAGGCATACAACTGTATGCACACCAAACGATAACCAACGTGGATCACTCATTCCCACTGCTGTATGTTTATTCTTGCTTGCACGCGTCGATGGGAGCCATGATTGCAACTAAAACTCACATCCTTCCCTGTGTCGTCCCGGCGAATCTCTTGCCGTCGTGTTTGCAGTGTTCGATACATTCCTGCAGACAGGTGTGAGTACAACATGCAGACAGGTGCGTACAGACAGGTGCACACAGGGGTCGAGAACGAGGGTAAGCACAGACAGACCTTCGCCTTTAAAGCTTTCCCATTTGGGACGGTAGATGGGATACAAGTGTGCATGCAAAAAAACACAACACCCTTATGTTCCGAATTAGGAAATATTATGCAGAATAAGCGAACCGACAGTGGGTATCAGTGAGGGTGAAATACATAATGAATTGTATGCTTTCACAGTTGGAGACGATAACTACTGTGTTGAGTTAGTAATAGTATGGATTACTTAATAGTTTTGTTTTCTGCTGCAGAAGACGGTATGGACAAAACGGATTTTAGTAAGAACCACGCCCGGTATATGTGTTCGTTATAGAAAAGCACGAAGAGGCCATGCTCATGGGACGATGCTTTCAGGCAGGCATCGGGACGCGGTTCGTCGCAAAACTTCGATGCCGACAGGTAGGCGCGAAAAGGCCACTCCACAAGCGTGCGAACGCGGGAAGAGGAAAAAGGAGAAGGAGAAGAACAAGAACAAGAGAACAACAACAACAACAACAACAGCAACAGCAACAGCAACAGCAACAGCAACAGCAACAGCAACAGCAACAGCAACAGCAACAGCAACAGCAACA
>JAYJME010003266.1:0-12358 GCA_036873775.1 Costaria costata | reverse complement strand
TAGGAACCGCCTGGTGGTTTGGGCAGGTCCGCCCGTATATCCGGCCGACCTGTATACCCCGCTGTTCTAGGGGGGGAAAGTGTTATAAGGCTTAGTTTGGCTAGGCGATTGGTTAACCTTTTACAAATAGTCCAACAGACTAATACCGTAACACCTACCTCTTGTGGGACGTTGTGGGAGGTCCCGAAATTGTTTGGAGTGGCAAATAACAGCCACCAAGTACTGTTACGCGGGTATTTTTGGTTCATCCGGTGTCATATTTCCAGTAGGGTTTAGCGACATAAGTAATTCAAAAACATATATTTTTTGAAGAGAATACGATCGGCGTATAAATGACGGAGACTCCGACACAAAAACGACCTGATTCGGCTTGATTAAAGTATAGGTGTCCAGCTTGAAAAAAAAAAATGAAAGTTGTCAGCGTTAACAACTCCCATAAAAAATAAGATCGTCTCGACCGAAAAAATGACTTGATTAGAAAATCCACACAATTTAGGGGAAAATTAAGCTTAAGACTCCATGCTTCAAGCGACTTGATGAAATTGTTGGTTTCCAGCCCAAAAAAGAAAAAACTTGTCAGCATTAACAACTGCCATACCAGTTATGGTCGTATTAAAAAAAATGACTTCATTTTTTTGAAGGGAATACGATCGGCGTTTTAATGACCAAGACTCACAAAAACGACTTGATTCGACTTGATTACAGTATAGATGTCCAGCTTGAAAAAAAAGAAGTTGTCAGCATTAAAATCTCCCATAAAAAATAAGGTGACTGAAAAAAAGACTTGATTATAGTGGCCACACATTTTCGATGAAAATTTAGCCCAAGTCCATGTTTCAAACGACTTGATGAAATTGTTAGTTTCCAGCCAAAAAAAAAAAAAATGTCAGCATTAACAACTGCTATACAAATTATGATCGTCCTGAAAAAAATGACTTTATTTTTTTCAAGAGATTACGATCGGCGTTTAAATGACGAAGACTCCGACACAAAAACGACTTGATTCGTCTTGATTAAAGTATTGGTCTCCAGCTTGAAAAAAACAAAAATGTCAGCATGAACAACTCCCAATCATAATAGGGTCGTCTCGACCGAAAAAATGACTTGATTATAGTAGGCACACATTTTCGCCGCAAATTTAGGCCAAGGCTCCACGTTTCAAACGACTTGATGAAGTTATATGGGTTTCCAGCCAAAAAAAAAGAAAAAGGTCAGCATTAACAACTGCCATTAAAATTACGATCGTCCTGAAAACAAATACTTGATTCTAGTAGTTAGGGCCCCAGACTCCAAGCAATCAATGACTTTATAAAAAACCAACCAGTCAGGATGAACAACTGCCATATAAAATAGGATTGTCTCGACCAAAAAAATGACTTCTTATGGTCGCCACATATTTTCGACGAAAATGTAGTCCAGGACTCTGAAACCAAGGTGTGTACACAGTGAACCTACGGTAACTGGTTTCTACCGAACCGCACGGCACCGTACGATTGCAAACCGCACCGCACCGCATCATACGAATATCATAATTCCGCACTGCACCGAACACCGTACGTTTCCTAAATATACTAAAAACTCCTCACTTTTGTTTCGTTTACAACACCGGACGGTAGGAACCTTAAAAACCAAAAGTGGCCCCGCACCGCACCCCATCGCATCGCACGCGGCAAGGCACGGCATGGCGCGACATGGCACGGCAGGCACGGCATGCGCCGCACCGCACCGCACGGCACGGGACGTCAAGGCACGGGACGGAACGGCACGGCACGGCACGGCAAAGGACGGCAAAGGACGGCACGCACGGCAGTTGCACCGCACCGCACCGCGCCGCACGGGAATGGACGGAATGGCAAGCACCGCCCGGCACCACACCGCATCACATCGCATCGCACCGCTCCGCCCCGCACCGCAAAACGTATACAAGCACACAAACACATTTCTGGGCCAAACCGCGCACCGTTTAAAACAAAGTGGTTTGCTTTTCGTATGTGTTCTGACCGAACAACACCGCACCCGACGATTTCAAACCGTATCGCGCCGCCCTGTATGAATATCAAAAACACTTTGCCGCGCCGCATGGCACACCGTACGTACCTGAAATGCTAAAATCCCAACGAAACCGCACCGCACAGTTTTATTTGCAAGAAAAACAAACGAACGGCACCGCACACCGCGTATGAACCAAAACAAACATAATCCCCACACCAAACCGCATTGTTCGGCACCGTTCGACTCTCTCGAAACAAACGTGAAAAGATATGCGGGTACGGTGCGGTGCCGTGTAATGCCTTACCGCACCGCCGTGTGGTTTCAAACCGCACCGCACGGCACCATATCAATAGCAGACTCCGCACCGCATTGCACACCGTTTTATTCTGTAATGCTAGAACCCGCCCGATTGTTTTCCATGAACAAAACCCCACCTCATCGCAGCGTCGGAGCATCCTGAAATTAAACGCATAGCACCGCATCTTACGTTTTGCAAAATGTTATCCTGACCGAGCCGAACCGTCCGATAGTAGAGAAGTAGCAAAAGCTTGCAGTAAAACAATACATGAAATCCCGCTGAAAACCTAAAAACGCTCTAAGCAGAACCGCCACCAAACAAGACCACAACGCGGCGACCGCGGGCAACTTGTGACGAACTGCGACGAAACAAGTCTCACGCGTGAGCCCCCCATCCCGCCCAAAACTGCAGACGGCGGGTTTGTGAAAATAGGTCGCGTACAGCTCTCAATGTTTTTGAAAGCGCACATTCTAACTCACATCACACTCTCCTAAAACAAAAACGTGGGTGTGGCCTTCAAGCTCAAGCGGTTTGCTACGAAATTTACCGCATATTACATAACCGCAACGTACGATTGCAAACCGCACCGTACGGTACCATATGAATATCAAAAAGCAAATCTGCACCCCATTGCACACGGCCCGATTCCGTCAAACAAGTAGCCGGTCTAATTTGTATTCTATAAAACTACCGCACCACACCGTAGGCGTATCCTCAAGCACCGAAAAAGGAACGGCACCACACACAGTACGGAAAGTATAAATACGCACAGAACCGCAACGTTCGACTCTTTCTACAAATAAAAAATAAGCGAGAATGCCTTATGGCCTTTCAAGACAAGTCGTTTTAGCTACGGCGCGGTGCGAGTTTCAGTGTTTTTTACCGAATCGCACCGCACCGTACAATTTCAAACGGCACCGCACGGCGGCACCGTATGAATATCAAAAACATAACCCGCACCGCAGCACACACCTGTCGATGATGAAGGACCACAATCCGCAACGCAACGGACCGTTTTGTTGAATTCTTAAAATTAAAAAAGCAACCCACCGCGGCGAGAAGCCTAGTAGATAAAAATAACGGGAAACGCGGCAACCTCAACGGCACCGGTACCCAAGCGCGGTCTATTGTTCGGTTAACGCAGTTTTCCTGAAAACCAAAGTACGCAATCATGATCGCGCGTGCACAGGGCCCACGATATTAAAGCGGCTAGATGCCCCGCCCACTCCCCCCGTACGACTGAGTAAACACAACAGATAACACGCCACACGCACATCTCGCATCCACAGGCATAAACACCTTTTGCGCCCTCTCTCTCTAGCAATCCCCCCTCCCGACCATGCAGGTGTGTTCCAGCTGTCGCCATGGCCCCCAGACCACAAGCACGCCTCCTCTATATCCCTGCCTCCCCGCCTTCTGTCTATCACACATCGCTCGCTGGCGTAGATGTGACCTGGGCAACAAACAAGCGAGGGTTCAACAGCAGCGGTAACGCGACGTGTTTGACAACAAAGGTTGTCACTAGATTATTGTCATGGTATTCAGTCCCTTGCAGAACACACCTCAGAGTACGCTATCCATGTTTGGCCTATTAAAAACAGATTAATGCCCACAACAGTACCTCATAGCACGCAAAGTACTGTATTAACCAGTCGCGTATTGCGGCGGACCACAGTAATCAGAACCCCCGATAGACACTAAAACCTACCGGTATATATTACTGTGCTTCGAAGTATCCATACAAAAAACATATGGTTCTGATTACCTGGTACGTAGGAGGACAACGTGACCAGAATCGACGCAGCTAAGAGGACACTAAAAGGCCGGTGCGCGCAATACGCCCATTGGAAATGCGCCGAAGGTTATCTACATTACATCATCCCACCCCGTCCCACCTGCGGCTGGCACACCTCAGCACTCATGTTTCACAGGAAGGAGTCTCGACTTAGGCTGTGGTGGTGCTCGTTCAGAAGGTATCGATCCTCCTCAATTCCCGGCGATGCAAGCCTGAATCGGTGTCGCCACACTTGACCGCCGCCTGAGTCGCCCCCGCCGGAGGCCGGTGCGGGGCCACATACCCAGTCAGGCTCAATAGGTCGGTCTTCCCCTGCGCTTACGTCCGCCGCACATGCGGATCCTGCTGGGCAGCGATGAGACAGGTGTACGTGTCGTCGAATAGCCTCGACAGGGGTAAACCATGGGACGCCCCCTGCCCCGTAGACGCAACACCGGGTGCAGCGTGGCTGTATCCGCCCGTCGGTTGTTGCCGCCACCGGCCGAAGCGTAGTCGAACGCCAATACCCAGGAGGATGTCGGTCGGAGACCACCCTCGCTACGACGGTTTCCTTTGTGGTCGAAAAAGTAGAGAATGCGCACCAGCGAAAGCTGTTCAACGGAGACAGGTGCTGAATTGGAAGGCGGCGGCGGACTTGTTTTCCACACCTCTACATCCTCCCCGCCTCCGTCCCCCAGCGCCCATGCGCCGCGAGGGCTAGTAGCGGCGGCCCGGGCATTCCCCCCTTTCTACCGGCCTTGTTCCTTACTGGACTCGCGAGATGCACCGTATTTGAACCGAGAACAATCTATCTCCTCCTCGTCCACGGTCATTGGGTTGGTCCAGCACTTTGGGCATCGAGGATTAGTGTACATACCTCCTCCGGCGACGAGATTGCAGCCGTAGGCAACCCTGTATGCCTTGAGCAAACACTTACGAGCAGGGCGCAGACGTCCGGACTTGACGCGGGCGAGCCAGCCCCCTGCGTTCACCGGTACGTCGGACGAATGCCACAGTTTTGATGACCAAGACACAGCCCCCGAGAACTGTCTTCGTTGCGCAGCGAGTGTCGGCTGTCCTCGCGCGTGTGCGTCATGTGGGTGTCCTCCTAGGCCCCCACTCCCATCCCGCAAAGCTTGCAAAACGTCCACACACGCACGACCTGGTCGTAACGTCACCTCTACGTTCTGTTGGTGGGCCTGTCGTACTTCGTCACAACCCACGGCAAGCCATTCGCAAGGGCGTTCAAAGACGAGGTCGTGTTGGCGGCGCGCATGTAGTGACCCTCTGGGTGGCGTCCACTCGAGTTTTTGTTCGTCCGCTTACTCAGTTGGTGAGCGAACTCCCCCGAGCTGGCATCGGGGACGATACCTATAACGCCGCCGACAAAAACACAATCGTCGGCATAATCAATCCAAACAAACCTCAGATACAGTGGACAAAAGTGCAGTACAAAGCTTGACTATTACTAAGGATGTGCATTTCCCGTCGTTTTTACAGCTGCAACCCCTTCTATGGTGCAAGAACTATACATTGAATTACTCCATACCGAAAACATCATTCCTACATGAAGACGCCGGTTTCGGAAAGCCCCTATATGACAGGCTAAGGTGGGTAATGGTTTTCAGGCACGGTTCGTCACGAAACGTGCCTCCAAGACAGAAACGTCGATTCCCAGTACTCCGTACCTCAAAAGGCAATACTCCAAAACAAAAAGCGTCGGATTCCTCCATAAGTAAGAAGTACGAAAGCCTACTCAAGCGCATGATCGCTCCCACGCACTCATCGTCGCCTAACACACCTCGCAAACAGGAACACTCCATTCAGCGTTTTCGACTATGATCGCTTTTTCGTGGTGAAGTGGGAGCGTATGTCCGCCCGATACCAAAAATAGCCTGCCATATGTCCTTTCATAAGGCCACGCAGGAACCCTAAGGAAAATGTTGCCAAGTACGCGCGAGCAGGCGTTTCACCAAAACATCAAAACCACTTGAAAATGGAGTTTAACGTTTCCAAGCTAGATCCCTTATTTTCAAGTTTAAAGACCTGATGTAAATCTACGAGAATCTAGAGTTTTTTGCCCATTCTTGCTCTGTTATAGTCCAATACTAAGTACCTGAAACGTGAAAGAAACGCGCCCGGCCGGCGTTTGTTCGTGTGTGTGTATTTCCGTCTCATTTTGTCTGGGCGTTAGATGTTTGAACGCACCAACCGGGGTCACACAGGGGTAAGGTAAACACAGAAAATTTCTCTCCACCTTTCCTCCTGCGGTTTTTGCCTAGTTGTTTATCGCGAGAGGGGTTCAGCCGTCCCTTTCCCTCGTCAACATCTTAAGTCGAATTTTGTTTACTCACGAAAAAAGTATCGCTTTCCACGCTAAATTGCGAATTTTTCACTCTCGAGAGATTCGAACCCGCAACCTAGACTTCATAAGGTTTACGAGGTTACCAACTGAGCCACTGGGAACGCCAGCGTTAGTGTGCGATATGTTAATACTTCCAAAGATCCGCGAAATCCTCTACGAACTTCTGGCGAAAGCCGTCTGTACATACGCGATGTACCCATGGTACTGCGTACTAATGCACAAAAATACCAATTCGTCGACTTTGCAATTTTTTCTTGACTTTTTGGTGGTACTGGCTGCAACGTTGACCTCACGAAGTCACCTCGCGAGTCATTTGTGGTTGCGTACGCCTGCTGTCCTGTGCACCCGATGCCCTCACGCATCTCATGCTGAGCGTCACTTAATTTCACTGGTTGTGTTTGCTTGTGGTGAGACGTTCTAGCTGTCCGCAAGTAAAGTGCAAACGTTCGGTTGGGGGTCGAACTTTTGTGGCCTTTCGTGTCTTCCAAATTCCGACCAATCTCAACAAAAGTCGAGGTGTATAACTCCGTCGAGAGTTTGAGGCCGGGCGATCTGGAGAGAATCACAAGCTTCTGTAGGCAAGACACTAATATTGAACACCCGGTCTCTGCTAAGGTACGAACCAGCCGAAAGTCCAAACGCAGCGACACATCTAGATGTTAGAGTGAGCCGGAAACCCGGGGATGGGTGGTGGATAAGATCCTGTTTGGCCTTAAAAAATATTTAGGGAGCTATTACAGGACGAGACTTATTATGAATAGGAGTAATGGAATACTGTTTGTAAGTTATCTTTATTTTTGTAAGACTGCTGTAGTATTTTGTGATATTTTGGTAAGGGGACCCCCTAGGGTTTTTCTGGCTGGTTCAAGCTAAACGACTCAAACCTTTTCACCGTCCGTAGTCCCAGCCGCCATTTAGAGACCTGGACTTGTTGCACATATGTTCTATGAGCCCCTTTAGAGCCTCTGACGAACGTAGCGTAATTGTTGTTGTCGTTTTTTCTTGCCATTTAGTTGGTCGTTTATGTAATCGTCGATATTTGCGCCGTAAGAAATCCCAAAATGTATTGAAAACAAAAATGAAGAAACAAAACCCGTCGGCCGGGGGGCTCCAAGAATATGTACGAGGTATGCCAACTGTAAGGGTCCATCTCTCAAAATGAAATTAAAATCACATACTTGCCTAGTCTTACTTGGTTCCAGCGTCAGGATGTACTTCTACGTCAAATATGACATGGGATTGGTCCTACGCTGTCACTTGTTCGTATATTTGCGCAAAACAGGTTACAGACATCGACCGGCTCCTTCCAAAAATTGTTATTTCCTACGGAAACGCCCGTCTTGCATCGAGCTCTTTTAGGACCTGTGGATGGTCGGGACACCATTTCGTCGCTATTGGCATCCCTAGGTCCTCAACAAAATCAAACTGGCTATGTCGTACCACACTCTCCGCTGTTCATGGTGGTCAGTTTAATACCAAAGGTGTGAAATACGAGTAAAAAATCAAAATGTCCATGCGGTATTCGTGGCGGTGTGTTTTGCATGCAGGTATCTCTACACCAATACCCAATACGCACAGTGTACACGGTAGTGTTTTTGTTTTGGCTCACCATGATTCATAATGGCCTCTCCGTAGTGTAGCACGGAGTGCACAACAGGTATGACAGCAACCGCGCCCATGATTTCCTTGAAGACCGCCACCTGCGTGTGTTGGGGATATGAAGGGGTGTTGAATCACGCCGCCTTCGTCGTTTCCCCTATACGCACCGTTTGAACGAAACAACGCTCTGAACGAAACTAAAAACGGACATAACCGTTGGATTCTCAAACTTCGATGCTCACCATGACTCACAATAGAAGTCGTTAAAAGAGTTTCGCGGTTCCGTGCGGTGCTGTTGCCATCAGGGGTAACTCACCGCCGACACGTGCTACGATACAGGTATCGTTTTTTGGCTGAAGCGTGTTCAGGACAAAGGGGCTCCTTAACCCAATATCGTCGTAATTTTATTCTTCTTTTGCAACATGTGCTTCGTAGTACACCTGGCTCATGGGACTGTCTATCGGGTAGCACTTTTATTTCTATCCAATATATATTACGGGTCGGGTATAGAGCTTCTCAAACAATGTACCTCGGAAAATGTTGCGTGCACCCCTACCATAGCATGCGTCCGCACCGCACCGTATAATTTCGAACCACACCAAAACGCATCTGGTCTCAACGCCCACGAAATAGCATATCGCATGTGGCACCGACACGCATCGCACCGCGCACCGTACCGCACCGAATGGCACCGCAACGAAAGGCAAACAACTCATCGCACCCACACCTGCAAGAGCACGCACCGGTCCGCACCGGTCCGCACCGCGGACGGCACGGCAGTTTCCCCGCACAGCACCACACTGCACTGAACTGCGCTGCACCGGCACGGCGTGGCACTCTGCACCACACCGCACGGTGCCAATTGAAGCATATCAATATCTGCACTGCAGCGGGTCTAACACAAAATAATCCGCACCGGCCCGTACGAGATAACGTAATCGGGAAAACATGGCCACGGTTCGGTTTTGCACCGTGAAAAAGCCTTGCATGCTTTTGACGATGCTTTTGCTTGCAGAACGCGAAACAATGTTGCCCTATACTTCTAGTACCCCGTTGGTTGTCCATATTACCGTATCCGTCGTTGTCAAGCGGCCAATTTCTGGGAACTGACTACTTCCTATTTTATTTACGACTAAAAACCAACACGTGGCCAGGTGCAAGGTTCGACACACACATGGCGTTAGTCGCAAGAGAGAATGTCTGCTGTACTCTAAGGGGTACGAGTTGGGGTTGGGCTCGATAAAAAAACCCTGTCTGCGAAGAGAGTGCCGCACACTGTGTCCGCTCTCTGCTACACGGAGATCATCGAAATTGGAAGGCGTTTTTGTTGTGTTGTTGCCAACGTCGGCATTTTCATGTGGCCCAAACTGTGGTAACGATTTAAAGTCTGAAGGTAGAAAGTAGATGCTCACACGTCCCGCACTCGATCCTGTAGTATTCTGCAGCGCGCATGACAGGGCATGGAATTACACCATAGTGTACAGCTATATATGTCATGTCTATTCTTACCACATCTCGATCCCGGAGGTGTACGCCATCCACCTCCTCGTCGTTGAAAGAAGAACCACGCACTGCAAAACTCAGTGCCGAAGCGACCTGCATCAGCTTCCGTAGTTGCTTCAAGACCGCCATTTCCCCGCCCCACCGCTCCAGCAACATCTTCAGCTCCCTTGGTTTGATAAACGACCTCTGTGTAAACGCACACGAAACGATCATAGTACAGCAAAAACAGCGGGGGGTCGCGTAATTGCAGGTCGATGCTGTGTCCGAGAGTAAAATCGTGAATGACTGCTTTTGTGTTCTGGAAAAAAACAATGCCCCAACGAACGCTGCTTTATTCAGGTGTAATACTCCGAGCAGAGCAGTTCAACTCCTCCCACCATAAACACCCATCCCCCTGCAATGAAAACACACAACGTACTGATGTATATCCCGGCCGCTTACCACCGCCCGCTCGTCTGCCCCATAGATCTTGATCTCACCAAGGTGCTCGTATTGTGCAGCACTGGGCGAAACACGGGAAGCATGATGGACGCCAGCAGCCATTTGTGACTTCCGGTGAGAGATGAGTAGTTCGTGACGATGTCTGAGAGGACGCGAGCCGACGGGGTAGGGCGTGCTGCGTCGCCTGATCACAGACGAGACGACTTGCCGGCTATTGTTATTGAGTAGCCCGGTGAAGAACAGCCGGCTAAGGCCTTGTACACCCTGCGGCGAGGAAAGACGAGGTGCGCCATCGTTTTTGTCCCCGTAAGGCGAGACAATGAAACCCTCACTCTCCAATTCCATACATATACTCGTACGTAGTTTTTGTTCGTCTTATGAGGAACGACAAAGCTGTCAAAGTCACCAAGGCATCAGCATGAAGCCTTTCCACCGGGACAGTAGCCATCGGGTCGATATCCACCAGCTCCATTAACGGTTCAAGCATAGAGTTGGAGTCAAGTGGAACGATGCCTACTTCCACAGACCGTTTTGCCTGTTCGGGCGGTGCCAATCCCCGTAGCTCGACCCTGTGGTCTGCGACCTGCTTCTTGAACCGACGCTCCCCCGCCACGTCGAACGCCGCATCACCAAGCTCCCCCCCCAACCCCTCTTCCGTCTGTTCCACCATGCAGTAAGGACACGGGTGCCTCGTGGACCTGTTCGGATGCTTGCAAAAGAGCATTGTGGCCCGCTGCGGCGCGTCGGCGCCTACAATGAGCGGTCCCCCGCGAAGAAACACCTGACGGCGTAAACATGAACAAACGCACAAGAAGTACAGTCAAGCAAGAAAGGATGTTCTTACCGCTGTTTTTTTTTTTAATCAATTAAACGGCGAACATAATTTTCTCTTGACTAAAACGTACATTCTCGCCCGCGAATGTTTCGCACATACCCTTCGAGACGCCAAAGCCCTAGATCAAACAGTGCCGATCAATCTCTGTTCGTCAATCTTGGCCAAAAGTGACAATCTCTGTTCAATCTCAACCTCCATCTCGCCAACATTGAAGCGGATTTCGTTTAGATGTATGTACAACGCGACGAAGCGTCACATGAATCCCTTTTATTCATACTGTAAACAAAATCCACAGCCAATTCCAAGTAGTTCGTGCCATTAAGGTGGTGTTGCAGTTCTAAACATGTAGGTGAGAGCTCTCCAATTGCCGCATATTTTCGCCCCTTGGAGGACAGCCCTCAAGGTAAACTCACTCCAACAAAACTGGGTTGCCAAGTATAAGAAGGTCTTCACGGGCCAAACTGATAAACTAAGTCCTGCGGTTGCGTTGTTGTGTGGGGTTTTGGGGAATGGCAAAAACAATAGTAACGGCGGTTTTCGGGCAAGTGGCGGCCAAATCCGGGGACATGAACGTATTGTCCGTTTCTGTTTTTCTGTTTGTTGTGGCCGTTGCGAAGTCTGCTTAGTGCTGTAATCAAACAAGGAAAACATAATCCGAGTATAAGCCTGTTCTGTCAAACGTCCCTGCAGGTGTGTAAATTCAAGGGATTTCCACATGTTCAAGTAGACTATTACATGCGAGGGGGGATAGGGGGGCGTTGGTGGTAAAATGTGTGTTGACGGCAGTAACGACACAGTGAACAGGAACCGTCACTCCCCATCTTCGATGGGCCCGCGTTATATAAGTGTGTCAAGGGTTATCCGGTAGGATGGCAGGATCGTGAAATATTTGGATTGAAACATTAAAAATTAATTTACCTTTCTTCAATATCAATGTAGATTTAACGATCGGCCGCCAATATCGTTGACCACGGTCTCGATGGTTATCAAAAGGTTGCAACAGTTTGCGGCAATTGAATCCAACAATCTCCATGAAGTCCGTACCAGGTCTGTTTGCGCAAGGGGGGCCGCCGGTGAGCCCTAATACCGTCGTGTGCACCACTATAAACCATCTCAAGTATATTTAATACCAAATTTATTCACCTCTTGTAGAATGCTTTCGCCGCTCGGGCCGGGGAGCGAAACACCCGATTTGCAACCACGCTGTAGACGGCCCATGACCCTGCATTGAAGCTCCATCTCTCCCTCACAGCATGCTTTCGGTGAAGCAATAGTGCCGACGTGGGTTTGGTCTCGCCGCCGCTGCAAAGCCTGTGAGTTCCACCCCCACCCGAAGTACGAGCCCCCGATCGAATACAGAGGAAGGACGATCGAAACGGAACGAAAGAGACGCGTATATGGTTAGGAAAGGTAAGGATGCTGCCGATCTCGTCGCCCCAAAAAACACACATTCATAGCGAGGCTCGGTCAAATACCCCCCCCCCCCCGCTCCCCCCTCCGCGGGAGGTTGGGTTGGCGTCGGCTGGCAACGACGCTGTAAAACACGCCCCC
>JAYJME010003265.1:0-12358 GCA_036873775.1 Costaria costata | reverse complement strand
TACGAGAAGCCAAAGAATGGCCACGAGGAGGGGCGTGTGTGTGGCGTCGATCGAAGTCCTTGGGACCAAAACGTCGGCGACCACCTACAGCGCCACGCGGAGGATAGGGTGTTACGATGTCTATTTATGACTATAGGGAATATCGTGGTCAACCAGGGCGCTGCGATATGTAAAATCATTCCAACGGAAAGCACGTCGACACCGGTCAGTAGCCTCGAAATCAACAATGTATAGCGACAAGATGATTGCGAGAACCCGTGAAACGTGCGTGTAAACAACGATGATGTAATCAGTTCAACGCGGGGCGTAACTATGCCACCGCCGGTACAAAGTAAGCAATGCTTTGAGCTAATAACGAAACGATGCTGCGGGTCGTCGATAAAACATGACGAATGCACAGACACGGGCAACGCAACTCCGGGGGTATCTACGAGTATGCCAATCCAGTAAACAGTGCTATTGTGGATAATGAGTTGCGTCGGTGTCTAGTGTGTTTTCAGTAACCAGAAATTGCGGACAACACAATGCGTTAGTGGCTGAGAGTGAATGTGCACGTCTAAATGAATTCCGGCTCAGGTCTCATCTGTGAGCTTATACAGCGGAATTAACATCACCAATGTAGGCAGTCGCAACCGCCTGACCTACGTAAGCTGGCATAGATATATGTCATCGTCAGTCAATCTTATCATGGGTCAAGTGAAAATGCCAGCAACCGGAGTTCTGACGGCCAGGCCAAGCGGTCTCCACCTCGTGAGTTATGTGCGCTGACACGGTCGTCAAGACCGTCAGCCAACTCCAGCTGCAGTCAGCCGTTGCGCAACGGAAAGTCAGAGGGACGGACTAAAACATGATCGTCCCTTAATATTATCGAGATTCAATTGAAATAACGCAGAGAGAGCGGTCACAGCCGCGACAGACACCGCAGCGTCGTACGACTCAAATAATCAGCGAAGAGAGAGGAATGGCCTATACAGCCGAACCCAGCAACTCGGACTCCAGCCTACTCCCTCCCCCCCCACCCCCGCAGGATCGTACACCTCAACCAAATTCAAACAGCAACAAACCTCGCAACAATCACGAAGCGTGAGAGAGAAGCGCCGCATCGAATTACTCAACAGCCAGAAAGGAGGGAGAGTGTAGATACAGCCGTATCCAAACACTTACGCCAACCCTGGCACTGCAAACACATCCCGGCGTCTACCCGAGAGCAGCAGACAGAGCTCACACAGCCGTTCCAGACATCGCAGGATCGTACAACTCAGACCAGCAGCCAGGAGTAGAATAGAGAGCGAACCTACCAGTGCCAGACACCGAAGCGTCGTAAAACTCAAATCAGCGGCAGGAACAAGGGAGACCGTATTAAGCCGTATCGATCACCTCACGTATAGAACGGCGTGTGCACGCGACAGAGAACGAGTGGGCACAGCCGTACCAGGCACAGCAGCATCGTACAACTAAAAACAGCCGCTCGGAAAGCACCAGGCGTGTGCACGCCCGTAGAGGAGAGAACGGGCACAGGCGTACCAGAGACCGCAGCATCGTGCGACTCAACTCGGCAACCCAGAGTGAGATCGAGCGAAACGAAGGAGTGATACGTTATCACACCAGTATGCAGTACTACGTAATCATGTGGCAGCCCTCCAAAAGGCAGTGACGCTGAATCATGTGAGGTCAATAGTCCTCATCATGAAGAGAGTGCCAGATACCGCAGCATCGTAACACTCTGATCAGCAACCAGGAGTAGCAGATAGAGCGGACACCGCCGTACCAGACATCGCAGCATTGTACAACTCCAATAAGCTTCCTGGAGTAGCAGGAGTAGCAACGTAAGGCGTATACGGCCGTATCGAATACCTCGAACACACAACGGCGTGTGCACGTAACTAGCAGAGAGCGAGCGGGCTCAGCGTACCAGACACCACAGCGTCGTACAACTGAATAAGCCAGCAGGAGCGAGGGAGAACGCAAGGCGTGTGCATGCCTGTAGCGGAGAGAGCGGACACCGCCGTGCCAGACCCCGCAGTATCGTACAAGTAAAACCCGCAGCCAAGGGCGAGAGAGAGCGAACACAGGGAATACTGCGTACTCACACAATTATGAAGTAACCCGTAGTCATGTGACAGCCCACCCGCACGCAGTAATGCTGAATAGTGTAAGGTCAGCCGTCCCCCACGTGAAGAGAGCGGACACAACTGTGCCAGACACCGTCGGATCGTACAACCCAAATCAGCGGCCAGGAGCGAGGGGGAGCGTATACATTTGAAATCGAGCACCTCGAGCACACATCAGCGTGTGCAGGCAACTAGCAGAGAGCGAGCGGGCACCGCCGTACCAGACATCGCGGCATCGTACAGCTCGAACCAACCGTTAGGAGCCAGAGAGAGCGCAAGGAGTGTGCACGCCTGCGGTGCCAGGTACCGCAGCATCGTACATCTCAAAATCCGCAGCCAAGAGCGAGGGAGACCACACATAGGGAGTAATACGTAATCACACCAGTATGTAGACGCACTTAATCGCGTCACAGCCCACCCGCAGGCAGTAATGCTGAATTGTGTGAGGTCAACAGTCCGACACGTGAAATAACGGACACAGCTGTGCCAGAAACCGCAGCATCGTACCACTAAAATCAGCGGCCAGGAGCGAGGGAGACGTATACAGTAGTATCGAGCACCTCATGTACACATCAGCGTGTGCACGCAACTAGCAGAGAGCGAGCGGGCACCACCGTACCCGACACCGCAGCATCGTACAGCTTGATCCCGACGCAGGATACGTACCTCTCGACCAGACAACGTAGCGGAGAGAGCGGACACAGCCGTGCCAGACTCCGCTGCATTGTAACACTAAAATCCGCAGCCAAGAGCGAGGGAGACCGAACACAGGGAGTAAAACGTACTCACACCCTTAATCATGTGACAGCCCACCAGCACGCAGTAATGCTGAATTGTCTCCTGGGTTATACAACGGCGTGTGCACGCAACTAGCGGAGAGCGAGCGGGCACAGCCGTACCAGATACCCCAGCGTCGTGCAACTCGAATCAACCACTACTAGACGCGAGAGAGAGCGCAAGGCGTGTGCACGCCTGTCGTGGAGAGAGCGGACACAGCCGTGCCAGACACCGCAGCATCGTGCAACTCAAATCCGCAGCCGAACGAAAGAGAGAGACCGAGTACGTATCGACCCATAGAAAGCGGGCACAGCCGTGTCTGACACCCCAGCATCGTAGTACGTATCGACCCGTAGAGAGCGGGCACAGTCGTACCTGACACCGCAGCATCGTACAACTCAAATCAGCAAAACAGCGGCGAGGAGAGAGCGAAGGCCGATATAGCCGTATTCAGCCACTCGGACTGCAGCAAAAAGGGGGACTTCCCCGCCGCATCGTGCACCCCTACAAAATTAAAAACAGCTACCCCCCAACATATCAACCGAATGAACGGGCACATCCGTGCCAAACCCCGCCGCATCGTACACTCAGATCGGCATCCAGGAGTGTGCAGGCCACTAGCATAGAGTGCTTCCAGGAGCGAGAGGGAGGAAACGTATACGCCCGTATGGAGCCTCTCGAGTACACAACAGCGTGTGCACGCCACTAGCAAAGAGCGCTGCCAGGAGCGAGAGGAAATAATCTTATACGCCCGTATGGAGCACCCCGAGTACACAACGGCGTGTGCACGCCACTAGCAGAGAGCGTTGTCGGGAGTGAGAGGAAGGAAACGTATACGCCCGTATGGAGCACCCCGGGTATACAACGGCGTGTGCACGCCACTACAGTAGCAGAGAGCACTGCCAGAAGCGGTGGAAGTACAGATGCGGGGAGGGAAGGGGGGGGGGGGGGTAGTATCGACCCATAGAGAGCGGGCACCGCCGTGCCTGACACCGCAGGCAGCATCGTACGACTCAAATCGGCGGCGAGGAGAGAGCGAAGGCCGATATAGCCGTATTCAGCCACTCGGACTCCAGCAAAAAGGGGGACTTCCCCGCCGCATCGTGCACCCCTACAAAATTAAAAACAGCTACCCCCCAACCTATCAACCGAATGAACGGGCACAGCCGTGCCAAACCCCGCCGCATCGTACACTCAAATCAGCATCCAGGAGTGTGCACGCCACTAGCATAGAGTGCTTCCAGGAGCGAGAGGCAGGAAACGTATACGCCCGTATGGAGCCCCTCGAGTACACAACAGCGTGTGCACGCCACTAGCGAAAGGCGCTGCCAGGAGCGAGAGCAAGGAAACATATCCGCCCGTATGGAGCACCCCGAGTACACAACGGCGTGTGCACGCCACTAGCAGAGAGCATTGCCCGGAGCGAGAGGGAGGAAACGTATGCAGCCTGATGGAGCACCAGAGAAAGCGGACATCGCTGTGCCAGACACCGCGGCATCGTATAACCCCGAATCAGCGGCCAAAAGCGACGGAAAGCATATACCGACTGCCTCACATACACAACGGCGTGTGCACGCAAATGACATAGCAGAGAGCGAGCGAGCACAGCCGTACCGGACCTCGCCGCATCGTACCACTCTACTCAGTCGCTAAGGAGCGAGACATCGCGGTATCTCACACTCACACCAGCAGCCCAACGAGGGGGAGAGCCAGACACCGCAGCATCGCACGATCCCAATCAGCGTCCAAAACGATTGAAAACGTATACCGGCTACCTCACATGCACAACGGCGTGTGCACGCAAATACAATAGCAGATAGGGACCGGGCACAGCCGTACCAGACCTCGCAGCATCGTACAACTCTACTCAGCCGCTAGCAGCGGGACACCGCGGCATCTCATACTCAAATCAGCAGCTAACGAGGGGAGAGAAAAACTGTACCATCGAAATTGGTACCGCCTAAAATTATAGAGGGCCGATACAGCTGTATTGGGCCGTTCAGACCTTCCTTGCTAGGAACGAGACACCAAGGCATCTCATACTCACATCATCAGCCAATGAGGGGAGAGAGAGAGCAGGTACTGTCGAAATTTATTACCGCTTCAAATTAGAGCTCAGACCTCCCTTGCTTGAAGCGAGACACAGCGGCATCTCATCCTCACATCAGCAGCCGAAAATTATAGAGAGCGCCGATACAGCGGTATTGGGCTGCTCAGACCTCCCTTGCTAGGAGCGAGACACCGCAGCATCTCATACTCACATCAGCAGCCAACGAAGGGAAGAGAGAGAGCAGGTACCGTCGAAACTTGGTACCGCCTAAAATTATAGAGAGCGCCGACACAGCTGTATTGGGTCGCTCCGTCCCCCGTTGCTAGGAGCGAGACGCCGCGGCATCTCATACTCACATCAGCAGCCAACGAGGGGAAGAGAGAGAGCAGGTGCCGTCGAATTGTTGGGCCGCTCCGACCCCCCGTGCTAAGAGCGAGACGCCGCGGCATCTTATACTCGCATCAGCTGCCCACGAGGGGAAGGGAGAGAGCATGTATCGTCGAGTTTGGTACCGCCGAACGTTATAGAGCAAGCGGATTCCGCTGTATTGGACCGCTGAGACCCCCCGTGCTACGGGCGAGACACCGCGGCATCTCGTACTCACATCAGCAGCCAGCGAGGGGAGAGAGTGAGCAGGTACCGTCAAACTTTGGTAGCGCCCGAAATTATAGAGAGAGCCGATACAGCAGTATTGCGCCGCTCAGATCCCCCCCCCCCAGCATCTCACCCTCACATCAGCAGCAACCGAGGGATGAGAAAGCAGAAATTTTGGTACCGCCGAAAATTATAGAGAGAGCCGATACCGCTGTTTTGCGCCACTCAGAACCCCAGACCGTAACCAAATAAAATTAAATCGCAATGCCCCGTACACAGTACCAGATTATACGTAGTGTTGAGGGGGGGCACCTATTGTACGTGTACAGCGTAGGCGCTATCCACATTTTTTGGGAATCACAGCCTGTAATCACAACAGTACGTACTGATGTAGCACGACGTTATACTGCTGTGTGAAAACACGCCGGTATTATTATTGTCGTTATACGTAATGGAATTTTGGGATATGTATCACAGCCTGTAATCACACCAGTACGTACTGATGTAGAACGATGTTATACTGTGTGAAAAACCCACCGGTAATATTATTGTCGTTATACGTACTGGACTGTTGAGGGGGCACCTACAGCGTAGGCCCCTAGGCGTGTGCGGTCATTTTATACGTAATCATGTGTGTGGAAATTGTACAGAGAGAGCCGATACAGCTGTATTGCGCCGCTCAGATCCCCGAGGGGAGAGAGCAGGTACCGCCTGAAGTTGGTACCGCCGGAAAATATAAAGAGAGCCGATACAGCTGTACTGCGCCACTCAGAACCCCCCTGTTAAGTGGGGCACCTGTTGTACGTGTACATCGTAGGCGCCATCCACACTTTTGGGGTATATATCACAGCCTGTAATCACACCAACGTACTGATGCAGAACGAGGTCATACTCTGTGTGAAAACAGACCGGTATAATTATTGTCGTCATACGTACTGGGCTGTTGAGAGGGCACCTACAGCGTAGGTCCCCAGGCGTGTGCGCTCGTTTTATTCGTAGTCATGTGTGTGGGTGTACCCGTACGTAACAACAGTAAATAGGTAACCGCACCTGTACGTATACCCGGTACCGCGTAACACTGAGTCTGTACGTACCATAGGTAAGTGTATACGTAGCCATACACGTGAAATTACACCCATAATCTACGAGCATGCACGTAGCTCCAATTCAACAGCAGTCCTACTGCTGTGCTCTTGAGCCAAGTTCGGAAAATCAACCTACTCCCGGAACTTCAAAACACACCCGTACCTCAGGGGGACTTCGTGGTAAGCGCGAGCAGGGCCTTGTCATCAATGCTCATGGTGTCCTGGCTCAGAGTCCCCCCCGCGCTCTCCACGCTCGCTGTACCACCGCTCGCCCCGACCGACCCGCTCGAGTCCACGGTGCTGGCTCCCGCCGGCGTGACGTGGACCGTGGCGATTCGCGCCGCAAGTTCACCCGCTCCAGCCGCCCTCGGTGCTCCGGGCCCAACTGTCCCCGGCCCCGGCTGATGCGCCGCGCCTCCCACATCCCCCCCGCCGGAAGCCCCGTAAAGGAGGACGCAGTGCTCCGACTGCAGGAGGATGTTGTGGAATCGGAGGAGGTCCAGGATGTAGAACACCATGATACGGTCGCCTCTGCCTCCCGAAAATCCCTGGAGGTATCGGCCCGGACCATATGGGCCTTTGTCTCGGAGGCCTCCAGAATGTGCGGCCATGACTCCGAGCCCGGGCTAGGCGCCAGCTTCGTGGCTATCCAGCCAAGGGCCACCGCTACCTGGTGCCTCGAGCCTGCGCAGGTGTTGCCCGTGTCGAAGAACACGCGCGAAATTTCCAGAACCACGCTGGCTCCAAGGGATCCTTGCACGAAGCAAGGCAGCTCTTTGAGCGGGGTTGTGGGATCCACCACGGTCGCCGAATCCTTATTCGGGTCCGGGGCCGGCCGGCCCGCGGGCAACGCCGGGACCGGG
This sequence comes from Costaria costata, assembly GCA_036873775.1. Classification (NCBI taxonomy): domain Eukaryota; class Phaeophyceae; order Laminariales; family Agaraceae; genus Costaria; species Costaria costata. Next base: position 4,878 of record JAYJME010003265.1, on the reverse strand, counting down.
TCCATCGCGACTGCGGCCGTCGCGGCGGTAGGAGGGCGTGGTGTCGACCGGGTAGACCGAGGCATACTCTCAAGAAAGTTCGTGCCCAGCTGTACTCACGAGTTTTCGGGAGCGAAACAAAGAAGTGGCGTCTCTGTGAGACAATTTTTGAGACATTTCGATCAAATCTATGGTTCCATGATTTGTACCAGATTCCATACGATATGATCTACATTTTACAACAGCAGCAGTGTGTGAGTAGTGTTTTGTAAAATGTAGATCATATGCTGTACATGTACAAGAGGCAATCGTGTGTGAGTAGTGTTTTGTTTTGACTGGTGTACTGAGAACTACGATACGCGAGGTGCAGACTAGAAGAGATGGATGTACACAGCTCCAGAGATTATCCTACTAGAAATGAGACGAGAACAAAATGGGATTGAGAAATGAGACTGTGAGGACTGAGATGACCTGATAAATGCGCGACTGATACTTGGAAATACGAGATCTCGAAACTGAGAACTGAGACAGGATCGAGCTGAGAGAAACGACGGTGAGAAATGAGACTAATAGCTGAATACAACAGTATCAGAAATGCCGATTGTGATAAAATGTTACCAGTACGTATTGAGAAGAACTGGACATCAACGCTTACCGGTATACATAGCATTTGCCTTCTTCCTGCAGCACTTGGCATTGCCTTGATCCTGTACGCATACTGTGAGACCTCGAAACGTGAGCTAGCGCCGCCATTGTCGTCGTAAATACTAAAACAAATGTTAGATGGCACTTCGGGTATATTTTCCTATCTGGAGCATGGGCGCCGGCAAACACCCATGCAGAGCCCTTGCATCATACTCGAAGTATGTTACTGAGAGATACGATCCTCTATCGTCCGCAAGAGGGTAATCAACAAATCTTGCTTCAAGTTTCCTTTTTTAACAATCTGACGACAGAGTTTTCCGAGTATCATAGGTGTGCACCGCCGTCATGTTGTGTGTTGTGCGGTTTGGGCGACGTCGCTTAAGGTGTAGAAATACCGAGACGTGGAGCCTGGTCTAAGAAGGAGCTACGCATAAACAGTTTTTTGGTCAATCCTTTCACTGCTAGAAAAATGACCATATACTAATTGCAAATATTTCGTAAAAACGTGGATGCCCTTCTTAAAAAAGGGTTAATATCTCTTTTCTTTTTTTGTTCTGACGACATATTTTCTCGTTGGTTTGCGCCGCCGTGATGTTGTATGTCGCTGTGTGGTCTGGTGTGGTGTGGCGCTGTTGTGTGGTGTGGGCGACGCCATCTAAGGTGTGGAACACCGACACGTGGAGCCTGGTCCGGTCTTTGGACGACCACAACGATGCGGTGAACGCGGTCATCGAGTGCAACGGAAGGCTCGCCTCGGGCTCCGACGACGGGACCATCAAGCTCTGGAACACCGCCAACTGGCAGTGCGAGGTAGGCCAACATGAACCTGATTGGTTGAAACAGCAAGCCAGCATGATTGGTTGAGACAAGCTGATTTGTTGAAACAATCTGAAAATGGTGCGCGCTGATTCGTATGCTGATTCGTGCACTTGTCGTGCGCTGATTCGTCGGTTGAAAATCATGCGCTGATTCGTCGTCCGCTGGTTCGTGTGCTGACTTCGTGTGCTGGTTCGTGCGCTAAAATATCTCGTCCGCTGATTCTTGCTCTGCTTCGTCCGTTAGTTGTTGGTAGTGTGTCTTGGTGCTGACTCGTGTGCTGATTCGTGCGCCAGCTCGTCCGCTGACTCGTGCTCTGAGCCGTCTGCTGACTGATGGTCGGCTACGCCTCTGTGTTGTGCCATGTTCCTTGTGCCCTGTGTAGGTGACGATTCATCAGGCGGACCACACTTGTGGGGTGTTGGCTCTCGCCACGTGTGGAGACTTCCTCGTGTCGGGTTCTGACGGAGGCATTAAGGTATTGACTCACTGGGCCACCCAACACCCAGCTAAATAGTTCCCAGTGCTGTTCACGACTTGGTCCACCTTGGACAAAATGGTTGATACAGTTGTATACACTACAGTAACTTAGGGTTTGGGTTTAGGGTTTACAGTGAAGCTTGTTTCAACCATTTTAGAAGCTGGGCTCTGACGGAGGCATTGAGGTGTTGACACCCACCCAACACGCAGTATTAATAGTGTTCATGACTTGGTCCCATCTTTGACAAAATGGTTGATTAGTCCACACTATCTAACTCCTCGCTTACTCAGATAATTTCCCAGGCGGTCAGAGAAATTTCCCAGACGGTTGGGGTGTGCGGTTGGGGTTTACAGTCAAGTATGCTTTAACCGTTGTGTCGAAGCTGGGCTCTGACGGAGGCATTACGATTATCCCAACCCACCCACGCACCCTCTGACTCGCGGTAGTCACTCACTCGACGTACCGGCGTGCTGCTGCGGCATTGTCTAGTATTAGCTACCGTTGTTATCTACTGTAGTCTAGCAATCTAGCAGTACTTCTGTAGGGGTTACTTCGTACCAGTAGCTGATGGGGCCCCTTCCTGCTTCATATGCACACTCGAGATATTTACTACCAGCTGAGCTATTGAAAGGTTAAGCAATATACTTTCTCACGTATTGTCTCCTTAATATTTTACCCCAGGGTATGTAGAGTTGAAGTTGTAGTTGAGATGTTTAGTCTACTTGTTTGCTGTTGTTCTCACTTTATTTATTTTGTTTGTTTGTTTGTTTGTTTGTTTGTGTGTTTGTCTGTTTTTTTGTTTGTGTGTTTGTGTGTTCGTTTGTTTGTTTGTTTATGTGGCACAGGTGTGGAACACGCACAACTGGACGTGCCACAAGGAGGTCCTCGGACATGGCGACGAAATTTGGGCCCTGGCCGTCGTCGGCGATCGCCTTATCAGCGGCTCCATCGACAGGTCACTCACTGTACCAAATACTGACCATTATTTAGACTTTTGACTACGACAGTAGTGACTTTTGACTCTTATTTTGACTGTTGGCTGTTGACTTACAAGTGTTGGCTACCAAGCACTGTTTCACTATTGGCTGTTGGCTCTTCACTCTTCTCCCTTGACTATTTGTTACCTGGTATGTGTTTCACCGTTGCAAATTGCTACATCGGCGATCGCCTTATCAGCGGCTCCATCGACAGGTCAGAGCCTAGTAACAACTACTGGCCATTGTTTTTGTCGGGTGGATTGTGACTGCAGCAGTGTTGACTGTTGGTTTTTGGCTTGTGTTGACTGTTCGCTATTGATCACCTGGTATTGGCTACCGGGTATTGATCATTGACTTGTGGATTGGTGAGTGTTGACTGTGTTGTTGACTGTTGAGCTTTGCTACGTCGGAGGTCCGTCAAGGCTACTATCAGGTGTATATATTAATAGCAGGTGATCATCTTATCAGCGGCTCCATTGACAGGTCAACCACGATTTCACAATACCAAATACTTGTGATACGTGCGTAGATGTTATTTTTTACAAATTGTGTCAGTAATCGTATTGATAGTATGAATGGTAACTGCAGACAGTACTGACCTTTACCTTTCTTCTTGTTTTGACTGCGGGCTGACCATTGGCCACCAGGTGTTGACTGATGGCTATTGAGTTTTCTATTGACTAATGGCTCATGGGTATTATTGAGTATTGACTGTGGATTGTTGACTATTGGATATTGACTCTTCAACTTTGGCTGCTGACCATCAAGGAGACGGACATGGGCGAGGATAGTAACATAATAATAGGTTTCTCCGTCTCTTGAAGGTTTAGAGGCTAGAGACTATTCACTGAGGTGCGTGGCCGAAAACTTGGTTATCGGTGAGCCTTTGCTCGATCTTCAGTCCCACGCAGCCCAGCCATGCGCTCCCCCCCCTGCGCCTGTTTTTCCAACACGCCTTCGATTGTGTTCATCGTTCAATGCCTTTGTTTTTTTTTGCCTGGAGGTTTGTGTTTTTTTGTCGTTTTTTTACTGCACAGCACTACCCCCCTCCCCCCTGCACATATTTTGCCAGAGTGTTTTCGATTGTGTTGAACGTTTGTTGGGCGTTCACAACGCCTGTGCGGTTTTGCTTGCACTTTTTGTGTCTTCGTTTATTTTATTCTTATTTTGCAGCACTATTCGGGTGTGGGAGACCCAGACTTGGGGGTGTGAGAAGCTGCTCGAAGACCACGCCGGGCCGGTCTACGCCCTTACCGTCTTGGAGGGGAAGCTGGTGAGTTCATTAACAAGCCCCCTGAACTATTTTTGAGGCGAAAAAGTGTCGGGAAAAAAACGATTACTCGTACTCGCATATACCGGTATGGTAGTATGGTATGGTATGGCATGGTACAGCATTTAACAACCCCTCTGGAACGTTTGGGGGGAAAAGTGTCGAAATAACGAAAAACAACGATTACAGCATTGCATTGGCCACACGAAGCAGCTCGGGCTGCTATATAGTGGTAGTATAAAGGGGGGGGTGTCTGTCGGAAGTGCAATTCAGGGAGGTGTAGGACCCGCGCGCAGCTGCTGCTGCTGCATGCTCTTCCTAGAGGTGGATAACACCGCTATGCTCGACTTTTTTGGTCGCTATACAATTAAATCAGGTCAAAATAGTTTCTTGCTGGTCCTGCTTGTCAATCGTCTACATTGGCACATTATTAATAGTGCAAGAGCCGACTGACTCGACATATTTGCTCGCGCCGTCTTGTTACCTGCGCCTTCCCCGGTGTCTAATCATCGTCTACATCTGGTTGCCCCAACGATGTGCTACGTGGGGTATAACTTTTTCTTCTTCTTTTTTCTATTTATTTTTTAGACGTAGTTTTACTTTCCAGCTCAGCTATTTCTACGGAGTAGTACTTACGTATATATGGGATGTTTTGTTATCGTCGGCCTTCTGGGCAAGCCGTGATACCCGGTGGGGGGGGGGGGGGGGGG
>JAYJME010003264.1:0-11451 GCA_036873775.1 Costaria costata | reverse complement strand
AGTCGGGGGGTTGCATCTTTGTACTACTGTGCACCAGTTTGTGACGCTATGCCGTTGAAGGATCCAGCCGCGTTTGTTGTGTTATTTTGTATCTTGGTATGCCCCTGGAAATATCGAAAGCAAGCAAGTGGAGTGAGTGTGTGTTGAGAGAAAAAAAAAAACGTGTTTTAGTTTGTTTTGTGAAAGAGTTGGATTTATAAAAACAAAGCTATCATAGGACATGATATTTCTGGAATGCGGGGTGCTAGAGTTAGCTGTGGTATTTTTCCTCTCGATTTTTTGCTTTGTCCCAGCTCTGCGAGCTTTAGACAACCGGGGTAGGACTATTATTTCGGCTGGAGCCGTAAAGCTCCACCTTCATGTACAGAAAATATATTTCATCAACTTCACCTGCCGGAACGAGGCGCACAGAAAAAAAAAAATTCCATGACAACACTACTCCCTTTTTTTCAGGTTCGTTCCTTCGGGTGGGCGGGGGGTCAGATACCCTAGCATCAATTGATACGCTGAGTAGGGGATGGTTAATATTGATCACCCCCCCCCCACGAACGCCTCGCGATTTCTGTGGAAACCGACTGTGCAAATTCTCTTCCAGCCGTTGGAGGGCCGAATACCTCACCTCAAAGGAAATCGGTGAGCGGAAAAGTGCAAGCAGGCGTCGTTGTGCATTTACCAGGGTATGTGTGAACGGGCAGTGCACTATTCTTGTGTCGTGGAAGCTTGTACTCGTATATTAGCGATATTGCGGGTTTGACGATGGGTCAGCGGTAAGGCTGTCATCCTTGCAGGCGGTTGCGCTGGGATTCGAATATCTGCTGGTTGGAGTGGTGTATTTTATTTACGGAAGGTTTTTTTCTTGAGTCTTGTTCCACCGCGCCGAAAGTGCGAGAGAGAGCGCGAGTTCGCAAAAATCGATGCAAATCGACGAACAGTAGTATTAATAGTGCATACCTCGGACAGATCATGATCTAGATCCTCTAGGCACTAACCTACCGTTCTGAGATGCTGTGCAGGATATGTACCGTACAGATCCAACCCAGGAAGCACGTGCTAGATCGTGCAGATTATGCGGCCCTCACTCGGCAACATGAGCTAGATCACACAGATCAGGCAATAGATCTGCCCTGAAAGATCTAGATCATCAAGTGGGAATTGATGATCTGTCCGAGGTGTGTAATGGTGGAAATGCTGAATGAAACCTAAGCGCGATAAAAATGAAGGCAAAAATAAATACTGGGGGGGAGAAGGGAAGACACCTGCGACCACGACTTGTCCGGGATATAATACCACCGCTGAGGGTAAAACTTCCCAGAAGTTGAACTAATTCTTCGTATTATACCTGGTATATGTAAAATGTGACCAAAACATGTTGGTAGACGTTTTTTTCGGTCCTCCCAGGAAGGGGAGGGGGGTGGTAGTATTATAATGTTGGTCATTAATTTGTTTTTCTGGGCGCCCGTTGGAATCGTCAGAAAGGAGCGGTTTTGTTTTCCACTACTACTACTTCGTTTATTCGTCGTTGTGTCTCGTTCGTTGTTATGCGTCGGCGGGGTCTTGTCAACATAATACTTCTTCAGTAGTACGAGTACCTGGTGTACACCTGGTGGTAGGTGTGTGTTTTGGTACTGCTTTTTGTGGCATAAATGGCGGCATTTGCCCCCCCCCCCCCCGGACAACTCATACTTACTTGCAGTCCTGATGTCCACGATATAACGTTACGCCGTATCGGGTAGTACCAGGTATTATACACTTTAGTACAGTAGCTAGTAGTTCTTCGGAACTGCAAACATTATCATCTCACACTATTTCCAAGTACCTGTAGTTGATCCCAAAAAACCTGGTAGGGTGGGTGCGTTGCATTATTATTGCTCCTCTGTGGCGGGGACAAGGCTCAAGGCTCATTTCTTGATATTATTAAATTTAAGCGCGCATGCAATGCCATGCGATTGTATGATATCGAAGGCATGCAGAAGCAAGAAGTGGACAGCCAAACCCGTAGCAAACAATTTACCTCAGAAGGGGAGCAGAAAAAAGAAGCGGGCTGGGGGGTGGGGGAGCGATTATTTGTTTATAGAGTACCGAGATACCGAGCCTCTCCTCTGTCCTCTGACCTCTGTCTGACCGAAAAACTTACCGTTTGAATGCGTTTTGCTTTATTATGAAGTTGGTTTCTGGCGGTTATTGGGGTCGTTCGTCGTCGTCGTCGTCGTCGTCGTGGCGCGGTCGCCCATTGTCCACGGTGTGTCCCTGGCGAAGCCGACTCGAAACTCGAAACGTTGAAACTCGAAACGTCGAAACTCGAAACGTCGAAATACTGCTGTATCTGACACTGCAACGAACGGTGACGTGTAGCTGTAACGGCTGCTGCTGCCATTCTCAATTCTCCTCGCACGGCTTCGCATATCTCCTCGAACTCCATGTTCTCTGCACGGACTCGAGCAATGAGGATGAAATTCATCCTCATTGGACTCGAGCCAATGAGGATGATTTAGATTGGGGACTCTCTTGACTCGAGCAGAGTAGAGGCAGCAGGAGCGCCCATTGCTTGTCGCCCTTTGGTGCCTATGGATCGTCAAGAAAACCTGGTGTCCCAGCTGCGTGAGCTGGCGGGATGCGCGAATCTGGTGAGCTGAGTGCACACAAACACACAGCACAGGAGCAGGAAGCAAAGCAGCAGGGAAGCAGAGCAGTTCCAGAGTAGACGGTTGAAATTCAAAAATTGCGGCGGGTTTTCGTCAAGCTGCAACGAGCAACGAACCTCGTCGGTTCCATGTTACAGTCAGTAAATATCATACCAGGTAGGTGGCGATGTGCCTGAGTGATGTGATGTCTGTGTGCCGTGGAACATTGCTGCGCGTCGCTGGAACATAAGAGCACACCATGGCATTGCGTTGGCCGAGTTCATGCCACGAGAGACCCACGACGAATATCTGATAATAATGCACTGCTTGTACGCACTGCTATGCTGTACCGCCGTACGTACGACAGACTGCGGCCGACCTCGGCAACCTCAGCTGGCACACCAAACAGCGGGTGCTTCTCGGGTTACTGGCAGAGGTGAGTACTACTGCTGCTGCTGCTGCTGTGCTGCTGTCTGTGCTGCTTTGCTATCACTACGTCGTATTGTAGGCTGTTCTGTGCAAGGCGGTCGGGCAAAGATGCCAGGAGACGGGCAATCGTCGAACTGTCAGTCAAGGCCGTCTGTCAAGGGCCTTTTCATCGTTCTAGACGGACTGTCCCCTCTGCCCGGAATAAAAACGCCTCATCATTTGTGTGGAGGCTCCAACTTTGTTCTCTCTATATGGGCTTTCAATATTGTGGCCAGGGGTTTTCCAAAAAAAAGGGGATTTTACTCCCGTGTCCCCGTGTTTTTTTCCGTCAAGGCTGTCTGTCAAGGTAATTTACTTGACCGCGTCTGTCACGCGGTATAAGCGCCGTCTCTTGGCGCATTTGGTTGTGGGCGTCGCCAGGTCGTCGAGAGTGGTGTGCACGATTGTACGGCGGGTATGCAAAGAGTTAGAACGTCGGGGTTCCGCTTTGATCTATTTGTGGGTACAAGTAGGACGCCGTGTGATCATGTGTGTGTGCGGTGGGCGGTGCGACAACGTCTTGTACGTGTATTCATACCAGGTGCCAAATTGTTATAAGGATCACCCTCCAAGCCTCGGTGATCGATCGATCTTTTACCTACAGTATACCACCTGGTAGATCCGTACGTAGCACCTTCACGTTTGGCTCGTCGAGGACGCGGGTTATAATCTCACTTCGAACGTTTCTTTTATAGAAACGCTTGCGCGTGCGTCCCTAAAAAACACGTCTTCCTGGTCCTCAGGCACTGAATCGAAGCGGGTAGGTCCGCGTACGGCCGTATCTCGGTACCGTTGCGTCCCAAAGACCCCGCCGTTCAGAGAGGGGGGGAGTGTTACAAGGATATTACCCTGAGCTGGGCAATGGATCGATAGTTTACCCCTAATAGCTCAGTAGGTAACACCTTCACATTTTATTTTACAGTATTTATTTTATTTTTTCCATCCCCTTTATTACCTTCGCCCTTCCTTTCTCGCTCCCTCCTAGCCGTAGTACAGTAATAATCTGTTTTTTAGTTGAAGTAGATGGAAGCTCCCATGGACGTAGATGGAAACTCCGATGGAAGCTTCCATGGAATTAGCGGAAGCTTCCAAGGAGGTCGTGGACGCTTCCATGGAAGTAGTGAACGCTTTCACCGAAGTAGTGGAAGCTTCCACAAGCTTTACTTACGTTCCACGACCTTTGACAGAGGTTCTGAAACCACCGGCAAATCCTGTCGGGGATAGTCTAGGGGTATGATAGCCAGTCGGCTAACCGCTCGGTGGCGGTTTGAACACGTGTACGTGCGTGTTGTCTCCACGTTAAACATGAGTTCAACTATCGATACTACGTGTATGCAGAGAAAGGAAATTGAGGGTTTCATTCTTGATCTGATTTCACAAGCACGTCGCCCGGTCCCTGGAAGACCTACTGTAAAGACCGCCCTTGCCGTTGAACCCGCGCCTGAAAACCCGCACCATGCTCTCGTTCGCGGTTTACGACAAAAAAAAGCTGCCCGAGGGGAGAGAGGCAGTTATGGCGTGCGCGCAGCTGCAAGGGGAGCGAAACAGGACTCGCCAGGTCCGTCTGGTTTGTTGCCGTGTATACTCTTGACTCTTGAAGTGCAGAATGGGCATTTTCGGCAGCGTCGAAAGAAAGTGGGAGGGGGGGGGGAACACGCGCCGGTAGTAATGAAATTTCTTGAAGAGCGGGCCGGCTTGAATCACCCCGCCGGTCCACCCGGTAGATTTTTTTCACGCCAGGAACCCTGCCCTCCCCAATCTCCCTACTTTAAATTGCTGCTGTAGGACTCGTTTTAGTTTTTTGTAGGACAGACTATTATACTCGCACTCCTGTGCTATACTTATGGTGGAATTGTTGAGTGTCTGTCTGCCGCCTGTTCCGCCCGACGGAAGGAATTTGGGCCACCCACGACAATTAAATAGTTTCTCTGTCATTTGGCGTTTTTATTGTGTGTCTGGGCAGTTGAACAAAGCAGCGGGGGCTCTACCCGAAGCTTCGCGCCGTGCGGAGAACCGACTGCGGCAGGCCTTTTTCGAAGAGGTGGGGCGAGCGCTCACCTCCATGGACGCCGCCCCAGCCCTCAGGGCGCCCAAGAAAATGCACGGAGACGCCGACGTCTGCCTCAGGTGTGGCGTAATGCTGGAGCATCAATTCGAACCGTTAAAAAATAGCCGTTGCGGCAGAGAAGGCGGTGGAGTTGGGTTCACGAAGCCTTTTTTTGTTGGTATCGATGGAATCACCAAAGTGGCCTTTAGCCGGTGATGCGGGTTTGGAGTGGAGGCTTGGGCTTGGTTGCTGACCTGGGATTCGTTTTATAGAAAATATGTCTTGGCGGTGTTGGGCGACGTCGGATGGCAACACGGTGGCAGCGCAGAGAGTGGGAAGCTTCGCTGCCATGGCTTTAGCTCTCGTGTGTCTCTCTGCTGCTCATGTTGTTCATTTGGTGGCGGGCGGTCTCACCACGTCCTGCGGTGGACACCCGTATTTCTGACTCACATTGCACAACAGCAGTTGAAGCCAGAGGGCAGAAACCGCGGAACACTTCTGCTGTTGTACTGTTCGTAGTGGCTTCATGCTTCCCCGTGGTGGGCTTGTCATCTTGTTCCCCCCTTGCTGCGTCACCGCCCGCCCCCCCTCGCCACCCCCCGCCCCCCGCCCCTCTCTCGCTCTGCGGTATTCGGGCGACACGGTATGATATACCCGCACGTCTGGATGTTGTTCTATCGGACCCGTTGCATGGCATAAAATAGCCTTACGTGGTGCTAAACACGAACAACGCGCTTTCCCCGTTCTTCGTGCGCCCGCACAGGGTCATCGGCTTTTTAGCGGCAAGGGTTCGACGGCGGCATCGGCGAGGTAGTGCCCCGGCAGTATTTAACTCGCCATCAGCAGCAGCAGCAGCAGCAGCAACAGCTGCAATAGCTGCACGAGGACCAGCAGCACCAGCAGCACCATCAGCACCAGCAATAGCGGCACGAGGACCACCACCAGCAACACCGATAACACCAGCATCATCAGCAGCATCAGCACCACCACCGCCAGCGGCGGCCATCTTGGCCCCCTCGGCCTCCCCACCCCCCTCGCCTGCTGCCATCCGCAACAGCAACAACGGCTGCTCCGAAAAAGACCCGCTGCTCGCGTTCGGCGGTGGTCACGATCGCCCCTGCGGATTTTTTTCGGCCACAGAAACGCCGCGTCCATCCCGGCGCCGACGCAGCCTTCCCCCTGGAAGCACTCTCGTCACCCGCTCCACGGTGGCGGCAGCGCCAGCGTCGGCGTCAGCGGCGGCGTCAGCGGCGACAGCGGCGGCGGCGGCGGCGGCGGCGGTGGCAGAGGAGGCGGACGAACCAGTGTCCGGAAGGGAAGAGAGCTGGACGGAAGCCGCGCCTGCTGTCGCGACGACCGGAACCGTCGCCGCCAAATATTTGCGAGCGGACGGGGCCGGAGAAAAGGGGCGGCAGGACGGCGTTGAGTGGACTACCACGCTTGGGAGTTTCACCCCGGGCGCTCCTCCGAACAGCGGTAGCGGGAGAGTCGATCCCCGTGTCGGGATAAGGGGGATGGGGGCGCCACCATCGTCGCCGCCCCAGCCACCGTCAACGTTGCCGCTTTCGCCGACGTCATTGTCGAGGACGGCACAGACATCCGTGGAGGCCGCGAAAAAAACGCGCTTGGGCGGCAACGGCGGCGGTGGAAGTGGTGGCGGCCGCGACGACGGTATTGATTTCGATTTTGAAAGTAACGATAGCGATGGCGGAAGGTGGCGGGGGGCTCATCCGTCGGAGATCTCCCGCAGACGGTGCCCCTCGACGACGACCCCCGTGAAAGAACGTGGCAGCGCAACCGCCGAGGCGTCCTTGCAGTCGCCGTCGCCGTCGTCGTTTGGGGAGAGCTCTCGCCGAGGTCTTGCTGGATCGGCGCGGCAGGCACGCCTCGAGCGAGCCGCCTGGAGAGACAATCAAACAGTTGCTGACGCGGAGAGAGGTAGCGGCGGCGGAGGCGGTGGCGGCAGTACGAGGAGCATTAATTGTCGCAGCGGGGGTGGTGATGCCGGTCTTGACAGCGGCTGGGAAGGGGTCGAAGGCGCGGTGGGGTTGGAGATGAGCATCGTAGGAGACCGTTCGCTCGGGATGCAAAGCAGAACACCTGGCCGGGAAAGACGGGCGTATAATAGGTGGGTTACGCTGTTGGCATCGAGAGCCCCGATACCACTGTGTGGCAGGCAAGCATCCTGCATCTGCAGCTGCTTCTGTCTGTCTGTCTGTCTGTCTGTCTGCTTCTTTGCCAGTTTCAGGGGCGTAAATCAATCTTGGCGATAACTACTTCTCTGAGAATGCAGCGCAGGGCTTGCGAGTGGCTTATTACAACGTTGTCGCTTGTCGAACGGGGAGTACGTCTCGACGTTTCCAAATGCGGCAATCGTTTTGCGGAAAGCCTAAACATGAATTGCCTCTTCGCCCCCGCCTCACGCCATGTTGTCTGACCCACCTACCCCCCCGCCCCGCCCCCCCACGCAGCACACGGGGCAAATATGGCACTGGAGAGGCGCCGCCGCAGCCATCGACCGCAGCGGCAGACCTAGAAGTTGCGCTGGCGGAAAACGCCCGCTTACGGCAGCGTCTCGAGGAGCTCCAGGAGATCGTCGACTCTCAAGCGCCTGTCGCGTCGTCGGGATCGTCGCGAAGGCTCGCAGCGCACACAAGAGGGAGGGGTGGTCCTGCGGCGCCAGTGGCGGGGGCGGGGGCGGGGGCGGCGGCGGCGGCGATGGGGTCGACCGCGGCTGCGAGTGACGCGATTCTTCGCGGACAAGTGGCGCAGCTGAGGCGCCAGGTCAGGCTGCAGTGGTGCGCGGTGGATGCCAGTGCGGCGGTGAACCAAGAGGTAAACGACGGCGCTCGAAGGCCTTACTCTGACCTGACCCGACCTGACCCGACCTGATCTGCGACGTACTGTGTGTGTTGTCTGGCGTTCTGCTTCGCAAGCTCCTTCTACGGGAAGAGCACAGGACACGAGCAGGGGGGCGAGGGCGGGCGGAGGGGGGGAGGTAGGGCGAACAATGTTGGTGGCAGGGTTGAGTTGAGCGTGGCTTCGCAGAGCTGCTGAGAGTAGTGGGGGCGGCGCCGCCGCTCTGCAACGTCCCCTTTCGCGACAGCCTCGATTCGGGGCTGCTTGGATGCCGCCGCCCGGCAGCAAGAACAAACATGTCGACGCACAGAGATTATACGATTGACAGGCTGCTACCGCACGACCCCCCCCCCTTTCCCCTTCCCCTCTCCCTGCCCCCCCCTCCCAGGTTCTTGCGTTCTCTTCACACGCGTATAGAATGAGACGTCTCGTCTTGGCCGCCACAGCAGCGACACGCCCCGCGTTGCCAGCTTAATACCGCGTCCACGCTCGATCGTCGCGCTAGCTTCCCTTGTCTCCCTCCTCACGTTTGCTCGCGCGCACGCTCGCCGGTCCTCCTCCTGCTCCTCGTCGTCGATCGTCGATTCGCAATGCAGGTAAAAGCGGTGCTCGGCCATCTCGAGGCAACCCTCGCCGAAGTATCGTCCTTGGGACAGCCGGCCGCGACCACCCCGTCGCCTGGCAGCGCCTTCCGAGGCAGCACAGCTGCCCCTCGAACGGCCGCCGTCACTTCTTCGGCTGTCGGTGGGAGGAGACCCGCCGGAAGAGTCGGAGGAAGGGGAAATCCAGAGGCGGCGGGTGGTGTCGGTGGCGACGCAGCGCTCCCTGCTTGGCACCAACTCCTCGATCGCGTCCGAGCCCTTGCCGGGTGAGCGGCCTTGTGCTGTACTGGAAGGGGGGTTCTGGCTGAGCAGGAACCGCGGTGTTTTAACGCGGTGTGCAGCAGCTCGGGCGTTTTTCTATGACTCGGTCAAGGTCTATGTCGTATGACATTCGTATGGCAGCAGCCGTTATGCAGCCACCTCGGAAGCGTTCAGTCAGCACGTTCACACGGGTGTTTTCGGGCTTGCTGTTTTGTTTTTTTCTGCCGGTACATCCGTCAGTCGGCCTTTTGTCAATCGTTCATGAGCGCCATCCACAATAGATGTCGGTACTAAGGGTCGCATGCTGAGCGGTATGCTGTGCGAGGTAGTAGCGCTGGAGGTGGCGTCATCGCCATCAGCCACTAACACCAATATCAACAGCAACGCTAACACCAATACCAAACAATCACTAATACCGACCCCAAACCCACCACCGACATCAACACCAGCACCAAAACCAGCACCAATACCACACCAACACCAATACCAACACCAACACCAACACCAACACCAATCCCAACACCAACACCAACACCAACTGGCAGCAGTAGCTACCATGCCGCAGGCGCTGCGTTTTGGACCCTATTATACGCCACTATGATATCGCGAAAACCACGACGGTGTGTGCCGACTAAGTACGCCTTTACCCACGAACGCTCTTTCCCTCGGCCGCCAACTCGGACCATCGCGATCGCCGCCCGAGACACAGGCAGTTGAAGTGGGCGGAGAGGGCGACGCAGAGGGCGGCAGATGGCAGGATACACGTCACTCGTGACAGCGGTAAGTCCACGCAACAGCGGTTTGACGGTCGTCTCGATGGCTCAGTGGCGGCTACGACGACAGCGCTGTACTGTGAGCGAGGGGCGGCAAAAAAAAAGCGGCGCGGGAAAGGGGTGGAGGAGGCGTTCGTGTGGGTCGGTGGTTGCGTTGGTTGGCGAGCGGACGGACGCCGAATGAGACGCGATTGATCGTGGCGTATCCGCGGCATCGTTTACATGTTGCTGCTCTCTGACTCTGTTTTTTTTGTTTCGCATTGGAAAAAACAGGGGGCGCCCGAGCACGAGCGCAAGTAGGTGCTCTTGAGCAGTATAATTTCTCAGAGCGAAGCCGGCCGTTTACGCGCGCTTGTAACCGCCCTCCTTTGGCCACCACCCTGCTATATAACAAACCAACGACTTTGCTCTGCCAACCCCACAAGCGCGCACACACGTCCACGCCGAACACGACGCCCCCCGAAGCAGGGACGTTCTTAAAGCCCCACACCGGCAGCCAGCGCCGACCCCGAGACCTTCGCGTGCGCGTGCTCGACCCGGACCACTTCACTTGCCCCCCTCCGGCACACGGAGCCGTGCACCAGCAGCGACCAGGCACAGCCCCGGCAGAAGGACATGCCTCCGTATCGGTTGCCGATCTTTCAATCCGTCGCCCGCCTCCTGGCGCACCTGCGGTATGCAGCGCCGCGGCAGAGGAGGCAGCCGAGGCGGCGGCGGCGGCAGCGGCGGCGGCGGCAACGGTGGCGCTGGGGGCCGGGGGTGAGGGCCGACCGGGTGCCGTTCCTGCCGTGCACGAGATGTACCACCTGGACGCGGCGTCGCTTGGAAGGTTCGAGGAAGCGGCTGCGATGTCAACGCGCGCTTTGGGAGACCTCTTGACCCACATCGGCGGCGGTGGCGGTGGTGGTGGCGGCGGTGGTGATGGTGTTGGCGGAGGCGGCGGTGGAGGCGGTCGCGGTAGGGTCGGAAGTATCGGCGACGGCCGCGGGAGTGATCGTGCTCAGGACGGCCGGTCGTCGGCGCTCATGAATCAACAGGGGGTGGCGTTGCTACTGCTAGGAGTAGACGGCGGCGGTGGTGGCGACGGCGGAGGAGGAGGGGCGATTGTCGAAGCGATCTCGGACGTTCGAGACAGCTTTCGAGAGCTGTTGGTCGCCGCGACGGCACTCGGGGTGGTAGTGCCGTGCACGCCGGACGGTGCAGGTGGGAAAGGAACCGCGGCGTTTTTTTGTGTATGCGTGTGTTTCATTTTTGCTGTACTGTTTTCTGTTGGTTGTGCTTTCACCTCTTGCGGAGAAGCCGGGACGATTCGTTCAGCGCGGACTCGTTTGTTTTTTGTCGTGTCTTGTTTGCTGTCGTAGTTGGTCTCGATCGAGCCCTGCTCCGGTCGCAACGATAGGTTGCAGAGGGGGCACAAGCGCACAACCCAGGCACCGTTCGGTCATACATTCTACTTGAAGTCGGCGCCCTGCGATAATTCTATAACCAATTACGGTGGTTCGCCGAACAATAAGCTCTACGGTACGTACCGAATCGAGCAGCTTTGTCCGCAGAAGATACCGCTGCTATGCTGCCACTTGGTAGAGACTGTTCTGTTTTTTTTTTGTTCCCGCGTTGCCCAATTGATGCCTCCGCTTTTTTACGAATGCTATGCCGCCTGTACCTGTCGATCGTTCCGTCATTTGTTTTGGTCTCTTATCCCTCCCGCGCTCCCGCGAGTAGCGCCCGCCCGTCTCCACCCCGTGACCGTGGTTTCTCTCACAATCTCCTGACACAGCCCCCCCCCGTGTTCTTCCCTCCCTGCCGCGCGTTCCACCTCC
>JAYJME010003263.1:0-12359 GCA_036873775.1 Costaria costata | reverse complement strand
CCCCCCCCCCCGATCATCATGTATATGTCTTCTTCATCAGACCCACATGCTACGCTAGAGGTGCACCATTTGTTTTCTAGTAAGGCTCTTCACTTTAGGAACTCCATACCACACCCGATCACTGTTTTTTTGAGTAAACTGGAAGGGCAGCCTGATGAGCAAACCGACGGACTAGGCACAAAAAAGATATATATTCCCAAACAAGATTGGCATTCGGATGATTTCGGGTTAAGGAACCCCCGTCATTCAGAAACCACAAAGCCAAAACATGCAACAACACCTCTATCGTAGCACGCGTCATCGGCCGCTACACACGGGAACCGAGGCGGAAACGAATGCGCCGGGTATACCCCCTTCAGAACAGCGCTAAACCTAACCGCTCTAGCGTCTGTAGACACGGAGAATCATTGTTCAAACCAAAGCACCGCAATCCCTCCAGAACAGTCCTGCACCAAACAGAACAGTCCTGCACCAAACAGAACAGTCCTGCACCAAACAAAACAGTCTTGCACCAAACCGTTCGAGTGTCTATAAAAACACGAGGAAATCTTGGTCTCAAACGACTGCACCGCAGTCCCTCCAGAAACAAGTCGTCCAAACCAAAACGCTCCAGTGCCTACAACATAAACACGGGAATCATGGTATATGGTTTAAGCGAACGCACTGGGTATCCCTCAGAACAGCCCTAAGCCAAACCGCACCAGCCTATAGGCATGGCGACGAAACTCTTCCGTCTCAGCCAGGAGGAAAAGGACAGCCCCACCCTGCCAGCCGGTCGCGGAATGAAAGAGAGGCGCCGGTGGAAGAGGCGTACGGTTGATACGCGAGACTAATCTGACGGTAAGGACACCACTTTTTGGCTCAATTATTATTATTATTTTTTTCCGGCTGAGCTCCTCAAGCGAGTAACTTCAAGTTAGTAAGACATTTTTTCGAGTTTATGTGTCTTAGGGCTAGAATAGCGCATACCAGGTATAAATGTTGGCCGGGTTTGCGCGAAAAAACAAATTCGAAGTCGTTATATGCTTAATTGGGGTGAGATGTTTGAGCTCCTTCCCATGTTGGGGGCTCGGAAAAGAGGGAAATATTGCACCACACCACCCCTACCGACGGATTGCTCACGACCGACGGACAGATCACGATCTAGACCATCGACATCATCTAGATCATCTGGATCCTACCTCTGTGGTTATGATATGCCGTGCAGGATTTGTCTCACACATATCCAACTCGGGAAACATGCCCTTCAGGGGTTTTCAGCTAAGAATTGCCACTTTTTATTTTAGGATCTTTCAATGGCTGTGTTGAAAGAACCAAACCCTCAATTCAGACGCCCGTTTTTATTCCAACGATGCACCAGAGTAAAAACGAAAATGCACGTTCTCGCTTTTTTTTTTTTCTTCTTCTTCGTTTTTCATTATTTTCGTTTTTTTCTTGTGGTGCATCCCTTAAACTGCAATTTTCGGTGAAGATCCTAATAAAAAGGCCATTTTCAATACAAAAACAAATCCTGCCTTTTCAGAAAACCAGCACATTCTAGACACGATGTTGAAACTGTAATCTTCTTGGACAATTGTAGTGATAGCTTATAAGATCATCATCCCAGCAAGGAAATACCGACAGCACGGAAAGACCGACAGCACGGAGAATCGATCATCGCCATCAAAACTGAACACCGGTATTTACCCCAAAGCACTTGGATGAACATCTTGTAAGCTATCTCACTAACAATATTCCACGGTTACAATTTCAACATCGTGTCTGGAATGTGCTGGTTTTCTGAATAAACGCAGGATTTTTAAAGGTTGAAAACGGCACATTTTTTTTGGATCTTTACCGAAAATGGTATTTTAAGGATATACCACAAAAAAAGCGAGAAAAGAAAAAGAAAGAGAAAAAGAAAAAAACGAGAGAACGAGAGTTTTCCTTTTTACTTTGGGTATCGTTGGAAAAATAAAAACGGTGTGTGAATTGTTGGCTTGGTTCCTTAAGCACAACAATTGACAGGCCCTGGAAACAAACGTGACATTCTGAGATGGGAATCCCTGTAGCTCATGCACATCATACGGCGGCTCCACAGCCGGAAACATGATCTATTATAAATTAGGCCTAGCAGATCAGATAGACCAGGGATATGTCTACCCTGCACGACACGGATCATAAACGACGGGGATATTGACCTGTCGGTTTTTGAAGTATTCCTTTATCATAGTACTGGAACCACACGTGGGCCACATCAACTTCCCCGATTTCTATACTGAATCCTAGATATAATGATTCATCGGTGCGGTGAAGGGTATCTGATCCATTAAACAGAGTACTTGGCTTTTCTATAGGACAGCCTATGGAACGTCCCATGGACAATCCTGCTGGTACGCCATCCCAAGGGACACCCCATAGGAAACCCAGCTACCTGCAGGATGACCCATGGGACATCCCATAGGATTCCCATATAGGGTGCATCCCATTGGACGCCCCATCCGTCATCACATAGGAGACCCCGCAGGACGTCGTATGGAACATCGCCTGGTGCGTTGCTATACGACAACCCATGGGAAGAACCATAGGTTATACTTCCCATGGGCTGCCCAATGTGGGATTGCCCGTAGGATGTCCCATGGGACGTCCCACGGGATGAACCATGAGATCACACATGGGCCGACCCGTGGGATGTCCCATAGGACGTCCTATGGGGTTTCCCATGGGACACATGGCAGCCGATGGGACGTCTCACATGTGATGTCCCATAGGACGACCAATGATATTGCAAACATTCTGGGGGGTGTCAAATAGGACGCCGCACAGCTTGCTTTTCCTCCCATGGGATGCCCTATAGGACGTCCCATGGGGTGTCGAGCATTCCATGGTATATGTGTCTGCCCGTGGGATGGTCCATGGGATATATGACTGCCCATGGGACGGCCACTGGGCCTTGGAACACCCATCCATCCCGTACGCCGTCCTATAAGGCGTCTCATGGGGGTGCACATATTCTAGGTGGCGTGTCATAAGACGTCCCGTAGTATGTTCTTCATCCCATAGCATGTCATATGGGATGTCCCATGGGATGTAAAACATCCTAGATGGGATGCACAATGGACTGATCCATGGGATGACCTATAGTGTATATCATCATTCCCATGGGAAAAATTATAGGATGTCGCATAGGCCAGCAGTAATCCTATGTGATGTGGATGCCCCATGAACCGACCCATTGGATGTTAAGCATCCCATGGGCTGTCAGGTCAGGGTAAGGGTTAGGGCTAGGGGTAGTGGTATTCCATGGGATGTATAACACGCTATGGGGCAGCCCATGGGACAGCCCATAGGATCCTGCCAACGTCTGCTTCTACGATATAGCCCCCCCCCCAAACCAGCGATTTTCTTTAATGAACGTTTTATGGCTGTTCGACACGAGAAAGGATGCTATAAAAGAAAAACGCATTTCAATACCTTCTTGTTTGCAAAGGACTATCGAACGATGACGTCGGGGTGGCCATGGGGCACCGTATTTCAGGAGATACGGCCGGGAGCTGGTTTCAAAACTGGCGATTTCGTTGAAAAAGTTGGGGGGGATATCGTGGAGCGACTCCAACATGGCTATGGAACAGCCCATGCGACATCCCATGGGACCTCCTACAAGTGAATAGTTAAGCATCAAGAAGAACACCGCGACAAGCAGGCCAGCACGGTCAATTGGCGCCCTGCTCATTCTGAAAGACTAAACCACTCACGTTGCGACGAAAGACCTCCATCAGCAGGGCCAGGAACAGGGGTGCGAGCAAGAGCCACTTCAGGAGAGGGGCGCTAGGCCTCTTGTCGGGGCCTTTATCGTCTTTTTCTGCCGGAGAAACGTACCACATATGATATAATGGGCAGGTCAGGAAAGCTGCTCACAACACCCCCCCCGCCAACTTCTGAAGAGGGCGAGGGTCGTAGCTAGGCAGCTAGGCAGCCCCAGTAGTAACATCAACCTAAAAATTGTGCTACACGGTAGGTATGCCATAAGTTTTGCAGAAGATCTCTGACGTGAGGTTGCTCCATACCTCACCCATTAAGTTGACTTTCAGACAAAACGAAACGCCTAGACTACGAGCCCGACGCATAGTCCCATTGCCTAGGTATAGAACGAACAGCATTCGAACGATATACTCGAACAAAATTGGGTACACAATGGTTGTAGTACACAGTAGTTGAAGAGCCAGTCAGCTCCCAGTGATATTTTGGCCAAAACGGGCTACTTCCCAGTAACATTTTGGACAAAAGGTGCTACTTCCCAGTGACATTTTGGCCAAGACGTGCTACTTCCCAGCGACATGTTGGCCAAAAGCTGTCACTTCCCACTGACATTCTGCCAAAACCGTGCTACTTCCCAATGACATTTAGGCAAAAACGTGCTATTTTCCACTTTCCAGTGACATTTTGGCAGTAGTAGTAGAGATACGAAGTATATTGATTGTGAATCTTCCTGGGGTAGCTATTTTTCGCACTCTGGTTGGCTGAGGGGTGTTTTATAAGCGGCTCAATCAACCTAGAGTTTTCCCAAGCCACAGCATCCCAATCCGGCCGAATCAACCTAGAGCCTTTCCAAGCACAGCATCCACGCCGGCCGAGTCAACCTAGAGTCTTTCCAAGCCACAGCATCCTTGCATCAGGTTCTGGTTGGGGTTCGGGTTCGGGTTAGGGTTAGGGCTCTGATCGGGTGGTCGACTTTAAGCACCACGGCCAAACCCCCCGTAAAGATTCACAATCAATACGTATCTAGGCCTCCATTTTGGCCAAAAGGTGGTACTTCCCAGTGACATTTTGGGCAAAAGGTGCTACTTCCCAGTGACATTTTGGCCAAAACGTGCTACTTCCCAGTGACATTTTGGCCAAACGTTGCTGTTTACCAGTGACATTTTGGACGAAATCTTCTACTTCCCAGTGACAGTTTGGCCAAAATGTGCTACTTCCCAGTGACAGTTTGGACAAAACGTGCTACTTCCCAGTGACAGTTTGGCCAAGAGTTTCTGCTTCCCAGTGACATTTTGGTAAAAAAGTGCTACCTCTATCGTAGATAGGGTACGCCACACCTACAGTATCACGCAAAATCGGGGTACAATGGGTATTTAACCCTTCTACAAATGCACTCCTTGCAGAAACTTGTACCTGATTCTTGACGCATGCTACGATATCTCTAGGGGTGCACCTTCATTTTTTCTACGTTTTTCCCCACATGGGGGGCTCTGTACCTCATCCAAAACCCAGCTTTTTAGAAATATTTTGTGTGCTCAGCCCGACGAACCATCCCACGGCCTACTAGATACACAACGGGCAGCATCGCAAAAAATAAAAACGGAATCCCGACGATTTGGGGTTAACCCCTTAAGAGCCGGAAACTTTTTTTGGGGACAAAACTACTTGGAAATAGTGTGGGATGCTTTTTGGGGTAGTCACAAGGGTTAAGGAGCTCCGTCGTTCAGACAAAAACGTTAGCCGAAAATGGCTACCTCTACCGCGGCACGCGTCTCTAAAACGGGAGTGCGGTCCTAACGCGTGCAAAGATAGGGGTAACGTTTTGGCTATTTTGTTTTCGGATTGACGGTGTTCATTAACCCAACAACACTACGGTACCCCAAAACCTTTTTTTGTTTTTGGCAATAACTGTCATCGGATACCTAAGGCTATGCATGGGTTCGTTCATCATCAGGTTGCCCGTTTATTTTCTCTCGACGCAGCCAGTTTTGTTTTGGGGAGGCGGGGGTAAAAAGCTCCTCAAATGAGTAGAGCCCTAGAAAAATCATGGAACAATACCGGGTACCCCTACCGTGTACTAATAGTACTAACAGCAGCACTGGTCTTCTAACGGGGTTAACAAGGCCGAAGCGAGGTCTACGATAGGCGGCAACCCACCCCTCTCACCTGTTGACACTGCGGCGGCACCAACACCAGCCCCTGCCAGGAGGAACAGCACCCCACCGACATCACTGTGGATGCGGCAGGGGACACAAAGGACAGAAGGTGGGTTCATGTCGTCAAGTATGGATCCTCAAACAATCAACAACGGAGACTCGATCGACAATCAATCGGTAGTAGCAGCAGCAGCAACAGCAGCGCAATGGCGCCTTTGAAAGCCGGCGGAGGGCTGGTGGTGGGGTGATGCGATCGGTCGCGCGCGTTGAATGAAATCTAGTACCTGGAAAGGAACGACCCCGGAAGAAGAAGTTCATGCATGGTTGTCGATGCTTGAGTGCAAGGGGCAAACGACAACACAAGCCCTTTTGGTTAACCGACGACCTTAGCCCGATCGACTATATACAGTAGGTGTCATGAACATGTACACCGCCGATGATGCATGCGACAATCAACGAACTGATAAACCATGTCTTGATGGCATGCCGCTACGACAGGGATTACGGCAAGTACCGTGCCAGGTGTTCTCGCTCGAATGGGTACCACCCGACAAACCTGTCCGTGGCGACTGCCCCTAGAAGCGCCGCCAGACTCTGTGCCACCACTTGTGACGACTTTGACTGGGAGTTGACACGCTGTACCTTGATCGGGCTGCCCCCCACCTGGCCCTTGGCTTGTCTGCTGGTGATGGCCACGATGATGATTTTCCGAGCCAAGATGCCAGTTTTGCGCGAAAAATAAGCGCGAATGAAGTGTACAGACGGAAACAACAGGCGCGCAACGAAGAGGGGCGTTGACGGCGAGCTTGAGACGCCAGCATTTTTTTTGCATATCTAACTATGTCGGCATTCCGCGGAGCCGTCATTAACCGTTGACGTCGGGCCGTGACTTGATGCATAAGATGCCCGATTGCTCATACCATCGTGTTGATATGCTGGTTACTTTGGCCCTACTTCCGCATTGGATACGTCCAGAGCTGTAATATTCGATCCTGACCACAAGCCCTGATTCGCGTGGATGTGGCAATGTGACGGACCTTTACTGTAACGAGGTTCAGGTAGCAATGCTTCGCGACCTCATCGGGCGGTAGGCAAATATGGAACGTAAATGCACCAGTAGGAAATGAGAGCCAACCCGGCTGCCACATGCACTTCCGCAGCCAATGTCTACAAACCAGGGGTAAGTTATTTGGCGCATTGGCATCGGGGGACACGGTGTGGCTTCACCGCATGGGCAGAGCCCAGAGGCTAATCACATACGTGTGATGAAACCTATTTGTATCGCTATTCTTACGTGCTTCATGCCCTTTACCTGCTCGAACGGGTTCGAAATTGCGCGTCTCCCTTGACCTTTGCGAGAGTCACCCCGAGCTTCTTCGACGGGAGGTGCCGCCCGATAACCGAGGAGACCTGCACCGGTGCGTAAGCAGAACCAAAACATGAGGCCGATGAACGCGACAAAATGTTTAGCGCAAAGGTGCTGACACAAGGGTGTACTTCGAAGCATATGTATATAGTGAGGCATGCTACGATAGAGGTGCACCTGTTTTTTTCTGAGACTCCTCACTATAGGAGCTCTGTACTTCACCCACATACTGGCTTTGAGCCAACCAAAATTGCAACCCGATTGAAAAACCAACAACCTAGATATAAAACAATCAATTTGGAAAACAGTAATGACACCCTGACGATTTTGGGTTAGGGAGCTTCATCATTCAAAAACAAGAAATGCCAAAACGTGCTACCTCTATCGTAGCACGCGTCTAGTCTACACCAGGTCTTCATCAAAACTGACAATGCTTGTGGGCTCGCACTGCGTAGAGGACTGCCGGATAATTCTCTCAAGGCCGCTTCGTTCCCCCGCTCGACAGTGCACGAAGGAAGCGCTCGCGGTCGACGCCCTCATACAAGAATACCGCTCCACAGGGGCAGCGAAGGTTATAGTCGCGGCCGCTAGCGAGTACACTATCAGTGATTCGAGTGCGTGTGCCAATGCTCGCTTTTTATTCCGACGTTCGAAGACGTCATAACTTTGTTGGGACTACGACGAGGTTCTCTTTGGCCGACATCGAGAGGTCACGGGCGACATAGCGATCGCGAACAACAAGACACTACTGTAATGTTGACGACCACGGCTACCCTCGCTGTTGGCGATGTTCGTGACTCTGTTGACGGTGCTGGTGCTCTCACACTGAGCGTGAATACGAGCAACAGGTGCACGAGCCGCAAAGCAGCATCGGTAAATCGGAGCAACAGAGGTTTTCACACTAAATCTATACCTATAGTAACACCAAAACGAAGCCGAGGGAGGGAACGCAGGCGCCTGCCACCCACGTCGTTATTCACGGTGCGGGCCTTTACATAACAGACCTACCGCGGTAGTGTATTATAGGCAAATAAAAGGGGACGACAACAAGTCACCAGGCATGCCGTCATACCCGACAGAGCGAGTGCTCTGCCCTCATAGTAGTGCTTTTGGTCTACGCCAGAAGAATTCAGTATACACGCGGCGAACGAACAAAGAAAAAAGAAGCTCCTTCAGCGTTGTCTATCTAGCCTTGCATCTAGAAGGCACACAAGCGTGGTGCTTGACAATCGCTCTTTGACGGTATAACCATGGTCGAAGGAGGGTACTGATGCCTTCATTAGTGAAGGGTCGCGAGTGTAAACAAATGTTTTTTTTCACGTTCACTCATCGCCAACCGCAAGGACCATTACGCTCGAAATCACGTATACAGGTGAAAGAGCAGTCAATAAAAAACAGCGCAACTGCACTATTCAGCAGTTTACGCAATTCTTCTTCCATGTCTAATAAATGAAAAACCCACCCATGCAAACAAAATGTGTCTTCCCGCGACGCACAACACCCAGATCATTGACAAAAAAAACATTTTTTCTCGTTCAGATAAACCGCAAGCCGGCAAGTCACACTAAAGTTGCAACGCGCGGCTCGTCGAAATGGCCAGTGGAATTTATGCTATTAAAACATATCGTCATGCAGACATGGGTTCCCAGGCTAAGCTGAAATGCTAGCGTCACTCCTTATGCGACAATGTAACTCCTTATGTGCCGAGCCACAGCAGGAGCGGTTCCCCCGATCGAGGCACAACCATACACCCAGCGCTATACAGTCCGCTTTCGCTTGGCCAAACGCCCACGCAAGGACTCAATCGCTCAACATCATCATTTCAAGAGAACCTCACATCTCGCCTTCGTGGCTTAAATGGCGGCAACTCTCGAGTCGCCGGGGGCGTGCGGGTCAACTGTCTCGCACAGCTACCGACCGATCGGCAATGCCGACGGCTCGATGCTTCAGTTTACACGCACCCCACACTTCGAGGCATCCAAGAATCGTCTTGCAGAGCACCGGCTGAATGTCCTGCCCAGTCCTCGTGATGACCGCGGCTTAGGTGGCAGCATCTCTCGGGTCGCTTGGGGCGTGCGGTTCAACGGTTTCGCAGCACCCGGCCGACCGGCAGTGCCGGCGGCTGGACGCCTAAAACACCAAACACGCACACCCCACACTCCGAGGCATCCCAGAATCGTCTTGCAGAGCACCGGCTGAATGTCCTGCGTAGCTCTTGTGGTGGCCGCGACTTAATCAGAGGCTATTCCGGGATCGCTAGAGGCATGCGGTTTAACTGTTTCGCAGCTACCGACCGACCGGCAGTGCCGACGGTTAGACGCCTAAAATACCAAACACGCATGCCCCGCACTCCGAGGGATCGACGGATCGTCTTGCAGAGCACCGGCGGAATGTCATGCGCAGCCCTCGTGGTGGCCGCGGCTTAGATGGAGGCATTTCTTGGGTCGCTTGGGGCGTGCGGTTTAACCGTTTCGCAGCTACCGTCCGACCGGCAGTGCCGACGGATAGATGCTTAAAACACCAAATACGCACGCCCCGCACTCCGAGGCATCCAAGAATCGTCTTGCAGAGCCCCGGCTTAATGCCTCGCTAAGCCCTTGTGATGGTGTCCCCGGTGGGCCGTTCATGTGCGAGCTTCGCCCCCGCGTAAAGTGTCCCTCAGGTCGAGGGGCCCGTGCGCCAATATAACGTTTCATCGAATGGTGCAGCTCGTCGGATGCGATACGCGGTAGACGATACCAGGTACGACTTCACCAGCGCCGTGCGTATGGAAACGCAGGAGGACGGCATCGGCTAACTCCAGAAAAGGTCTGAACGTCGGACTGCACGGAAAGACAAGACCAACGGGAGATCATCGATCGCAGGGGCCTGCATGCATGCGCTATGAAATCTTGGGAAGCTGATCAACGTTCCATGCACGAGGAAGACGGTGTGAACCGGTGCGTGCGTTAAGCTAAAGGAAGGCTTGGCTTTTAGTGTGAATGTCGAAATACCACTCGCAACAGAAGAGACAAGGTGACAGTGAGAGGACAGCGGAGATCACCCAATGGTACACGCGGACAGAAGACACAACAAGTGTCTTCTCACCAAGCAATGAATCGTGATTATCCTGGTCGCCGTGAATATATGCGCGTCTCGCTGCTGAGACCGCCTCAGCAACTACCACTGCTGCTATTCCGGGGGACCATAGTAAATAGGATCAAATATTGTTAGCAAAAATAGGGAAACCTATAGGTTTTGGTGTCTACAGTAGATTCTATTGTGTCTGCAGTAGGTCGTATTACCTATGGACCAAATATTGTTAGTAAAAATAAGGAAATACATAGGTTTTGGTGTCTACAGTAGGTCCTACTGTGTCTACAGTAGGTCACTACAGTAGGTCCTACTGTGTCTACAGTAGGTCCTATTAACAATGGTCCCCCGTGATAACTAAACCCACCCCTCCAACAAAGCCACAATCAACGGTTCCACCGAGAAAACTACAGGAAGAAAGAAACCAATTGAATCGACTGAGAAAATGGCGCGAGAGAGAGGGGTGAGAGGGAAGGGGTTAACGGCTTGACCGAAGCTATACGCGTCCTCCGAACAGCTTTTCAAAGGAATCGGTCTGTTTGATATGGCCGGCAAGAATCCACACCTGTCGGCAGACAAGGACCATTCGCCGTGCATGAGGGCGGGAGGAATTCACCCCGCGGTGCGAACGCAGTTCATTGGGTTTACGCCTGGAACAGCCCTGGGATGGGATAAGGCCAGAAACTATCGAGGCATCACGAAGTCTCGATGCACTCAGTACCAACACAACCAACGACCAGAGTCTTTCGTGGTGTCACCGATCGAAATCAGGAGGTGAACGGTGAACGGTCTTTATTGTTTGTTCTAGCGCTCGTGAAAATCAAAGCCGTGCAAGGCGATATTCTAGGAAAGAAAAAAAGCGTGATAGCCCCACCCCGAATCAGGTAACACGTGTGACCAGCCAGTGCTACACGGGTAGGTGGGCATCGTTTTAGCTCCTTTATTTTAATCCAATCAGAGCCCACTCGGAAGAGTGACCACCCTACATATGTATGTCGTATTTTCGATTTTGCAAAATGAACCACGTTGGGATTGTTTTTTACGCTGTGAAAAAGTACAGAGGTAAGCCGCATGCTGCGGTAGGTGTGCGCTACATAGAGGTGTTGCTCCATACTTTTTGTCTGAGGCTCCTCACTTGAAGAGCATATATGCCCAACCCCCAAAACGATACCCGGATAAAACTAAGAGTGCTCTACCCGATGAACCCAATCCCGCGACGCGTGCTACGATAGAGGAAGCATTTTACGGCGTTTTTGTTTCTGGTGTGGCGGGGGCTCCTTAACCCAAACTCTCTCGTCGGGGGTGTCATTCTCGTGTTGCAATGTGATCGTTTTGTATAACTGAGTCGTCGGTTTGAGGATCGGGTTGCACTTTTAGTTTGCTCGGAGAAGTACATGACTCGTAGCGCGAGGGGGCGTCGGAGACCATCATGGAACCACACCTCCATCGTAGCATGTGCCGTATACAACGACAAACATTGCTAAACTATTAATACCATGTCGACGATTGTTTTGGTCCATGGGTTTTTTATCCCTGATTATATATATATATATATATATATATATGCTTTTATACTGGCGCTAGGCAGAGGGAAAAGTCGTGGTCCGATAGAACACTTGACATACGTAAGAAGTGCGATTTTTGAGGGATGGGGTTGTTGTACGGGGACGTTACGTCGAGGCGTACGGTATCGACAATATCTGTGTTTCTTGTCTGTCGGCCTTGCAGAAGGGTTAAACCGTAACGATAATCGATATTGGGAGGCCCCTCTACGCCGACACGGCATTAGTCACGAATCCCTGAGGAGAATGGCGGGTGCTATTAACAGTATCTCCCATGCGGCACAACATTCATAGACCTGCAAAATCTTGCCCACACTAATTGCAAGTAGTTCTCGCCTCCCCAAAGCATAGGCGCAGTTCTAAAGGGGAATCTTTTGAAGGTTGTTCACGGGTTGACTCAAACCTCGCGGGTCGGGACGGGTCGGGTCTGGTCGGGTCTGACCCGTGACATTTAGAAAGTCTCTT
>JAYJME010003262.1:0-12359 GCA_036873775.1 Costaria costata | reverse complement strand
ATTGGGGGGGAGGGGGGGGTGATATTGTGTGGCAGTTCTGTCTCGCAACACGACACATCAAACAAATTGGTTTTGATGCGCCGCTCGATACCATATGCGATAACCCAGAACCCAGAAAAGACCAAACTCAAAAAGAGCCAGGGCCAACCAACTCCAAATCACCCCACCGTCCGTATATAAGCAAGTAACAAGTATTAACAGATGTGTTTATATCATCAGAGCACCGAAGCCAATTTTCGGTTCGGTAGGTCACCTGATAACCGATCGAAGATAATCTTCGGTCTTCGGTTACGTATAATATGGTTTCTGGGAAAATACAAAAAAACGAAACAGAAATTCTGAGACCCACGTTGGGTTTTGTATTTCATAAAAAATGCACCCAGACTAACCTCAGTACCCCCCAGATTAAAATATGTTCCACTCAATTTCAGCCTGGTTTTCTCATAAAACGGCTCCGGGATTAATAATTTTCCAGCCGTAATTTTCCACTCCTACCGAAAACGTCAGCCTGATTCTTATCTTACTTCTCAACAACCGAATAACATAATCGGTTTCGAAATGTCCGGTTTCGGCTACCGATAACGTCGTCTCAATTTCGGGTTAAATTAAATGACCGGAAGATTGGGCTCGGTGCCCAAATCTGTGTACCATATATCATGTCATACATTCTCGTCTCGTAGTATTCGTATCATATCATACCAAAAAACATTCCCCCGCTAGTGTCCGGAATGGAAGCGCCGTTTGGATACTAATCTAAATATCCAAACCGTCATTATATTCCCGGACAGAATGTACTTGGAATAAATATAATATCATATTCATACAGTACAATATCACGGACGGACGTATGTTGATAAATATGTGCGCTCTGGGGCAATAATAACTATTAATAATAACATTAGTTCCGCAAAAATAGTAAAAGGTCTTATGATACGATACAGCATGAGCGCGCAGGAACTAAGTACGAGTGAGTGGGTAAAATCACACCCCCGTGGGATAAAAAAAACTTCCAACAAATAGAGCTACTTGTGTAATAGTAACTATTGTAGCTGGTGCTGCAGTTTCTATGATACCATGCACACTTGTGTAGCGCACGACGACGGCTGTGCATGGACGGGGGTGTGCAAGAGGGGGTGCAAGTCTCCCCTCCCCCCTTCCCGTCGGAAGCGCGTGGCCACCAATCTCGGCTCACTCGCCACGGGCCCTTTCAAACTCTCAAGCCAAGAACCGACCGCGAGGGGGGGGGGAGGGGGGGACAGGCATCTCACACCGAGGCGGAAGGGTTCAACCATACGGCCTCTTCCCAAATGAGACTACTAAATATTAATAGACGTACTACTGCTGTACTTCGTATCATACATATATATGATACGATGTGACAAATTTAGGAGTGCCTCGAAAATTGTCCTACTTGCCATACGCGCCCACTGGAACCAGGGACAGGTTATTGTGTACCAGGTACTCGTACGAAGTACCCTGGGATAATATGATCTGCATCATGTTACTTTTATAACGAATGTGGATGTATATACGATCCAAATCCAATCAAGTCCCTCCCTGCTCCCTCCTTCCTTGCCCCCTTCCCTCCCTGGAGCAGAAGAAGCAAGTAATTGTGCAGTCTATGCCATGTATAATATGTACATACCAGGCATGCCGATATTTTCTGCGAGAACTAAAGTCCGAACAATGAAAATTAGAACAAAGAGAGTACGTATGATAACAATTGCCTTGTATAATCTGATTATTTCATAGTATGATTGGTACCCACACCCACCCACCCGATACTCCTGCGGGTATATGATCCTGATACCCGAGGCCGGTAGTGTATATCTTAACCCCTTTAAAGCCGGAAACGGTTTTTGGGGACAAAATTACTTGAATATACGAGTGTAAAAGATACTTTTGTTTGCGATAGTAAAAGGGTTAAGGAGAATAATTACACTAAATAATACCAAGAAAAGGCCACGAACGCCAATATCGCGAAAACAGGTTGAGCCAGGACCAAAGTCGAAAGCCAGAAATCAGAACCCCCCCCCCCCAAGACAATCCACAGCTGGCAAGACACGTTTGAAAAAGGAAAGTAGGGTCCAGACGGCAGACAAAAAAATCTACATTTTAACATTTTAACCCTTTTAAGAGCCGGAAACGGTTTTTGGGGGACGAAACTACTTGGAAATGGTTTGGGGTAATTTTTGCGGTACGACGAGAAGCAAAGAGGGTTAACATCAGCCGCCACGTGTATTTATTTCGCATATTGTACAATTCGTGAGGATAATGACTGCCCTGTCTCGTCATACTCTGTAACGCAGTCCGCCGTACAGCAGTACCCGTATGATATCTACTCTGGGCGTTCCTCCTGTGCGTATTATACAGCAATCAGTAGCAATAGAAGACAGAGTAGAACGTATAACACGAAGTCAGGTATTGTTCAGTACCTATCATAGCCGGTCGCCCCGGTAGTCCAGTACATAAACCGCAATACTGCTGCTGAGGAGGTCTCCTGCCGGAGTTCGATTCTCATGGAGCATGGGTATTTCGGAAAAGGGGGACTCTGTCGATCGCGCCTATGATATTATAATATTAACAGCGTGTGCAGGCACCATTCGACGCGTGTCAACGAGGGAAAACCAAATCTGAACTCGTCTCGCGATGAAAACGCGAGGCACGTACCGTACGTACTAATAAGCTGTAGTCAGTGGGGAGGGAAGAGAAGAGCCTGCTTTATTAACAGTAGTGACCCCAGATCTGAGTTACTAATAGGGCCTTACTAATATACCTGGTATGTTGGAGGGAGCTGGAATAGAAGGATGAACATAATAAATGGGATGGACAGAGAAAAAGAAAAAGAAAAAGGAAGTACTCGTGGAGTCGTAGTCTGCCAGCTACAACTTTGTCCGCAAATATAAGGACTGGTTGGGTTTTAATATGAACGCCCAAAAGGTCCTTACATCTCCGGAAGGTGCTTGCTGTACCTACGATACTACCTGGTTAACCCACCTTCTTCAACAAGCTACGTACCAGGTAGGCAGGTGGGCGACTTACTTGCTACCTGCCTGTACGTACTCGTAAATCATAACCGACCAACCCCCACCACCACACGTCGCTCGCTGAGACTAACCTCGCCAGCGGTCCTCATGTGGTCCTTGAGGTCCTGCCACTCCGTCTCCCAGGATAGGTTCCCCACGTACACCCGGGTGATGCCCGTCATTACGGCATTGGGCGGCGGAGCGCCTCCCTGTTGCTGCTGCTGCACCCCCCCTGCCTGCTGCTGCTGCTGCTGCACAGGCATGCCCACGGGCATAACACCAGGGACACCGTTCACGGAAACGGGAACCACTCCCCCACCACCGTCCTGCTGCTGCTGCTGCTGCACGTATGCGGCCGGCTGCTCGACGTACCCCATCTGTGTGCGGGCGGACATTGGCGTGATTTTTATATTTGATGAAAAATTGAGAAAATTATACTAGAAATTGGTCGACCGGCTGTGGTTTTGGGTCATTTTTGGGCATTTTTGGATCGAGATTGGGACCACTTTCCAAATTGGTTGCCCTCGGTTCTCACCATTTACTACCTACGGCTGTTGTCTGTTGTCTGTGGCAGACGCTTCCGCCGTACGACGAAGACGAGTAACAGCAGCAGTACACGAGTACGACATGTACGAGTTTTTTCAAAAGTAATGAAACGTTGATAGTTTAAATAAAATCCGTGCGAAACAACGAGAAATTACGATTTTTATCTTTGATCTTTGATACCAGGGCACCAGGTATATATTTACGATTGCTTCAAAAATAGTACAGTATAGAAACAACGAAATGAAAAAAAAAATTACGTACGAAAGAAATCTTGGTTGAGTGTTTCTTGTGCGCCAAAAAGATCACGATTGAAAAAAAACAAAAACTGCTGCAGTACCACCACAACCTGGTGCAGTCAGTCAGTGTCTCTTGTTGCGCTAAAAGTCAACCGAGGCCCCAGCGGGAGACAGATAATATAATAGACATGCTTCTCTGCGAGGTTTCGTTTCGTTTGTGTGAAAGCAGAGGCGGCGGCTGTGGCTGGCAGGGGTGTCGGGAGTCGGGAGTCCGCCGGCAATCGGACACAAGCGAGTTCCTGGCTGGGAAACGACCCGGACCATCGGGTTGCGACCATTTAAGGCTGTGAGGATTGGATGCCAACTACAAAGCCGAATACCTATACGACGATTCAAAGAATGTGGGGACGAGAGGAGAGAGCGGTGATGAGGCAACGACCTGGGAAACTTCGAACAGCAGCTACCACAGGATTTTACAGA
Organism: Costaria costata; assembly: GCA_036873775.1. NCBI lineage: Eukaryota > Phaeophyceae > Laminariales > Agaraceae > Costaria > Costaria costata. The sequence goes on along the minus strand of JAYJME010003262.1, from coordinate 8,071 downwards.
CGGCTTGTTTTGCTAGTCTGTAGCACGGGCTCCTCCGCTTCAATTTAGACACTCAAGCGATGAGGTTCACGAGAACGCCGACTTGTCGAGGGATATAGGCTGTGCAGCGGCGCAAGAGCGGCGGCGGCGAAGCTGCGCCATCTACCGACTGGATCGCAAATCTGTGTCACGCACGCTCTTCGGAACGACTTGAAAAACGAAAGACTCGTCTACAAAGTCTACCAAAAAGCTTGGATTTCAAACCGCAGATTATTGACCTGAAGCCTCCGGAAACGAGGATACGTGGCTGGCAAAGGACGGGGGCGACAGGTCGGGCACAGTTGGCAACCAAAATCCGGCCTTCCGTAGCCGTCGGCGGCAAGTTCGGGACGGCTTGCCTCGATCGTGTAGGTACCTCAAATGGTGAACAAGCGAGAGGCAACCATCCAAAAAAATCGGCACACCGTCTCACCGCGTTGTCGACCATCCCTGCCATTGTCAGCTCCGTCCCTTCCGTCTAAACAGGCTCGTCAATCACAGCCTCGACCGCCCTCGCGTCTCTCTCCGCCCGCGGTCCTGTTCCGGCTCGAATTTTAAGGATATTTCTGGGCGACAATTCGACAGAGACGAAGAGTGTGTGGGTTTTGGTTTGGATCAGAGCAAAGCCAGACAGCCGCGAGGGATTAGGGGGTTTACCCATATAAACAATGCCGTTATTTCATTGGACAAGACTTTCCGAGGTATAGCTAACCTCCCGGGAGCGTAGCATTACTGGTTTTTTCACCGGCTTTTTGCTTGGGTTTTGATCTCAGCCAGCCCTTCAGCCACAGCCCCTTCGCTGTTTGGAAGCACCCCAGGCAAACCCTTTTCCCATCATGTCCAAGCGTGGTGAGCCAAGAGGGATGTTTCTCTAGCAGGCGTGCTCGCAGTGTGATTTGCTCGGATGGCGCGGTTGTTTTTGAGACGAAGTTGCCAGCTACGATGGAAATAAAGTTTTGCTTCAGTGGTGGTGTGCGGATGTCAAGGGTCGATACCAGCGGCGTGGGTTGTGAGACGCGCTGCGGTTGCCTCGCTCTGTACGGTGTCCTGACTGCGATAGTGTCCGATGCACGTACTCTAGCAGAAGTGTACAGTTCGACTGCTCTTGTAGACCGGGCGTCGTTGTTCTTGAGAGATGGGTATCTGCGTGCTATGTTGAGCCATATAGGCAACGTAACGCTAGACGAGATTGGACCGCTCTCTCCCACGAGTTTGGATGGACCTCTTGGCCTATTCTTCAGCTTTGCGGCGTCTACTGCTGCTCGGCTGCAGCCACTAGCAATCCGTTCCTGGATCGTGGCAGCCTCTCGACATTATCACTCCCATAGTAGTGAGTGTTGCAGACTCATGTCAAGGGAATGGTTTTGCAATCGCAAGCCCAGCAGCACCGAGCGCAGCCGCAGCGGCATCCAGGCATCCCTAGTCCCTAGGATGTTAATCGCCCAGGTTTGCACCTTGCGCGAGGGATGTCTTGTATGGAGTACTGGGGAGTACTGGTACCTTGTAGGTTAACGTGTTGAATAGTGGCTGGCTGAAGCGGACGGCTGGCGGAAACGGCGAGCACGTACCCCGACGTCAACCTAGACAACGCTTGTTTCGCTTCAGTGAGCTTGGAGCGTCACCCACCTCATGAAGTCTACGTGCTCGTAGCATCGCTGGTGACGTGCTGCGTACTCATTGCTCCAATATATACCCCAAAGGGTGGTCTTGTGGTGTACGTAAACGATAATACTGATAGCAGTAGGTAAGATAGGTACACAGGTATTATACAGAGCAGTACGATGACCCATGGGTACCTTTATCTTTATCTCAAATCACTTGAGTTTGATGAAGAAAACTCCATCAAAATGGAAAAATCGATTGTTCGGCAGGAATGCTGTTTTAGTCCAGTGCATCACTAAATTCAAGACAACAATGTCTACAATCAAGTCGTACCAGTACTCCTGCTGTAGCACGTACCAGGTACCTGGTACCTGGTATCAAATACTGGTACCTGGTATGATATTATACGTACCTCGGTAGTGACGGAACAAAACACGCTGTGCAAACCATTTCTCGACCTCGGCCGCCATCTCGCGGCTCGCCTGGAAAAAACACGTGTCCGCCCTGGAGACAAAGCCAGCCAGCGAGCCGATGACTCTACGTATTCATATTAATAACGCTCGCACCGTCCACTTCGGCACACCCTTACCCCCTCGTACGCCCCCCCTCCCTCCCGCCTTACATCCGCCTCCTCCCTTACCCTTTAATTCGGCAGGGCGCGCCGGCTCTCAGGGCAACAAGTACCGCATGACCCTCGGTCTGCCGGTGGCCGCGGTGATGAACTGCTGCGACAACAGCGGTGCCAAGAACCTGTACATCATCTCGGTGTGCGGGATCAAGGGTCGCCTGAACCGTCTGCCGTCCGCCGGTGAGGGGGGGGGGTGGGGTTGGAGAAGGGGGTTTCGGCTACGACTTGAACTACCCTGAGTAGGTTATATGTCTATGCAGTGGATACACACGTGTCAAGCCGGAACAAGCGTTCTTAGCTATTATACGCGTGGCTCTTAATCTGTGTGGTGGACAATATATACTGGTAGCTTTTACCAGGTGTATATAGGCAGAACAAAAGACGTTTTTTACTCCCGATAATGCATTTTGGTACTGCAGTGCACATAAGCCTATGTCCGACTTTAATTCCAAGTAATGTCGCCCCCAAACGGGACTGTAGTCCTAAAGGAGTTTTAACTCGGACCCTCTTAACTTAACCCCTCTACCTTAAGAGCCGGAAACGGTTTTTGGCGACAAAACTACTTGGAAATAGTGTGGGATAATTTTTTGCGGTAGTAAAAGGGTTATCAACTCGGGGTACCCTACCCACTCTTGTGTACTGTGTACAGCCTCAAGTGTATTCGTACGGACGTGGTTGTAGGCGTCGATGTGCGTAGTCCTGTGTGTGAATTTAGATGGGTAAAAGACTGTACCTGGTACATAAAAGATTTTTCCTTTTGCCCTGAAGTTGATTGCCGTCAGTTTTTCGCCTCGACAGTTGATTTCGCCGTCAGTGCATGCGTCTTTTAAGTACTGAACAGAAGCCCTGTAGACTATCCATAGTAGAGTGTTTGCGAGAAGCTGATTGCCATCAGTTTTTCGCCTCGGCAGTTTATTCCGCCGTCAGTTCCTGCGTATTTTTAAGTATCGAACAGAAGCTCTGCACTATCGATAGTAGAGTGTTCGCGAGAAGCTGATTGTCATCAGTTTTTCGCCTCGACAGTTGATTTCGCCGTCAGTGCATGCGTCTTTTTAAGTATCGAACAGAAGCTCTGCAGACTATCGATAGTAGAGTGTTCGCGAGAAGCTGATTGCCATCAGTTTTTCGCCTCGACAGTTGATTCCGCCGTCAGTGCATGCGTCTTTTTAAGTATCGAACAGAAGCTCTGCAGACTATCGATAGTGCTTTAGCTTTAGTGAACCCTCGCGTTCGGGGGATATTTAATATTTAGGAGTATAATGTTTAATTCGAATCTCATGTGGTTGCTGTTTGAACTCCATCTGGAGGCGTTTCTTTTGTCACGAGTCACGACTGACCAACTGCGGGTGTTGTCTGTCCGCTGCATACAGGTGTCGGTGACATGGTGATGGCCACGGTGAGGAAGGGAAAGCCCGAGCTCCGTAAGAAAGGTGAGCCTCAAGAAATAGAAAAACGCCTCCGTATAGTCGCCGGGACAGGGTTTCGATGTAGAGGTGGCTTGTCTTCTCGATTATCCGCTGTACTTGGGTTTGGTACTAGGGTAGACCGATAGCTTATATCATAAGTATTTCTCCCCCCGGTCCCCTGTTTTCGACTCAAGTGGCATTCTTCTGTGGCAATTATGGGAGCGGGGGTGGGAGGTCGTCCCCACGAACCGTATCGTAGCGTATTGAAGTGTGGAAAACGATCCCAAGACCAAACTCACACCTTGCTGCTGAGCAGTAGGCGGTAATTTTGGTTGTGAAACGCAAGCTTTGCTGAAGACGACGGAGATGGTTCTTGCTTCGTTCTTGTTTTCCCCCCTGTGTGATTTTGAGGTGCTCGGGGTATACGAAGTATATTGATGATAGCTCTACGTATTACGGGAAAAAATCAGTTGTTTTTAGGGGAGTTGGGTACATGTTAATTTGTTGGGGCTGGGCACTGGCACAGTATGTACTGGCAGTAGTAATTTACTGATTGGTCCTGCCAGTATATTCGCCAGTAGTTTTTATCTTACGCGCATGCAAGAAACACGCTATATTATAGCACGGGAACCCTCCAAATGCGTTTTGGGAGGAGAGAGAAACGTTACTCGGCCAGTATACTGCTGCAATCCAGTATACTGATTGACTTTTTTGACAAAATAATCGCTACTGACTGAGTCAGCCGGTGCCCAGCCCTATATTGTGTACCTTGATCGTATCTGTTCCGGGACAAAGAGCAAGTGTAAAACGGCCGATGTAAGGTTTCGTGTGTTTGTTGTCGGCGTTTTTGCAAATTGGTTTACTGTTCCGTCTCTTCTTGCCTAATTGCGTTAATGTGGTCCCCCCACCCTTTATATGGACAAGTTTGGCACCAGCGATTATTTGTCTTTATTTGCGATGTCCTCGAGGTGGAAGGTGTCGCTTTACGTCTCGCACGGAAAACGCCTTGGATCGATGGAACCCCCCACCCAAAAAAAAAGACGACAAAAAACGCTTTCGTGACTCTCGCGGCATCAAATACAGCCAACATCCAAACCATGGCCACGGCCACTAGAGACATTCCGATCGATAGTTTGTTTTGTGTGTGTACTTTGAGGGAGGGTCCTGCAGCACGCCATATTTTATATGAAAACCTCCAGCTGTTGGTTGTTACCTTTCTGTCGGTTCCTTGTATCATACCATGCTTCTGTGATTTTGGTGTGGACGACCCTAAGCGTAAGCTGTGAATGTGCCATGGAGGGCCCGGTTCTAGTCGCGACCCTCCCTCCGCCCCCCGCTGGCCATGCACGACACTGAGTACACCCTCCCCCCCCTCCACTCCACATCGCGTTTTATCCCGCTTCGCCGTGCAGTGATGCCCGCCGTGGTGGTGAGGCAGCGCAAGGCCTGGAGGCGGAAGGACGGTGTGTTCATCTACTTCGAGGACAACGGCGGAGTCATCGTCAACAACAAGGGCGAGATGAAGGGTAAGCTAGAACTGCACCCAATTTTTTTGGCGACACATTGCTAGAAATTTTTGTTGGGTCATTTTTTCGATAGTGGAAGGGTTAAACCCTTTTTCTACCCCCAAAAGAGTACCCCACACTATTTCCAAGTATTTTTATTCCCAAAAACCGTGTCCGGCTCTAAAGGGGTTAAGCTTCACTTTCACGTCGTTCGACCTCCGTTTTCCTTTTTTTTTAATCTGCTTTCGCTTCTTCCTTTATTTTCTTGTGGCGTTCGGCAATGCTTGCGTCGTGTGTCTCTTCGACCCTGTCTCCGTTTAAAATCGGTAAGCGCACCCCGCCCGCCGACAAGAACGCTATACGTAGTGTTTGCCGCACGTGGCGTGTTACATCCAAAAGAAAGGCCCTCCGGCTCTCTTGCGGTTCGCGATTGTTGTCCCGCGTGTCTTTTGTTGACGCCCTTGATATATATACGTCAAGTGAGGCTGGTATCCTATTTAGCTGCTGATAAACTATCGCCAGGTAGAGGTAGAAGTTCCGGAGTATATACAGAAGTAGTACTGGTATTTGCTGCAGCGAGGAAGACGTTTCGGAAAGAAGAGGGGGCTGATTCGAGGCTAGCACCGTACTGTTTATTATCCAGAGGTCTTCTGCTCCCTGCCCTACCCTCCCCGGGCTTTCCCCCTGTATCGTGCAAGATGTCGAAAGTGCTTGGTTGCCACCCTCCCCGTTTCATCCCATCTGCTCCCCCCCCCTTCCCTTTCGACACATGTTCGCCTTACGCTTATGTTGAACTCCGGGTCTATACGTAACTCCTGTGTTGTAATCTAAACAAACCGCCCGCCCCTTTTGCTCGTTTTTTTGTTGTTTTTTTTTCCCGAAAGGTTCCGCGATCAACGGCCCTGTGGCCAAGGAATGCGCCGACCTGTGGCCCCGTATCGCCAGCAACGCCGGTTCCATCGTCTAAACCCTACCACGATGCACTTATTCGGGGAGGCGTTTCGGCTTTACGCCTCGTCAGCGTAGAGCTAGCTCGCGTCGTTCCGGAAGTAATCTGTGGCTGATGTTGCGACGGGGGGGCGGAAGAGGACACGAGCTGGGTCTCCGACAGACCCGGTTATTGTTGCTCGGGTGTTTGCCCTTTTTGGTTGACTCTACGGCACGTGATTAAGCCCGTCGCTCGCTCGCTCGACGCGGTGGGATTTTTCGTTTGTGTAAGGGCTAAAAGGGAAGGGGGCGCGCGCGGGGTTATGAATTTCACCGAATTCAGAAACATGTTCTATCTTCTGGAATTTTTCCTGTTGTTTTTTTTCTTTCTGTTTTTTCTGTTTTTCCGTGTCACATGCATGATACGCACTCGCACCTAAACACTACCTAGTTTGGATGATGCACGCACACACACATGGACACGAGCACGCAGATACATATATAGTGATACGCTAGATACACCACGAAACGGCACTGCTGCTGTATTTCGCGTGCGATACAGCTTGCAAAAGATGGGATTTCTGAGGAAGTCCTGGATTTCAAAGCTCTTTTTCTATTTTATTTTATTTTATTTTGCAAAAAACGTAGCGTCCCCCTTTCGTCTCTCGTGGTACACGTGTGGCCACCTCATGTCATACAAAGTATGTTAGGATTGTGGACAGACAGTATAGGAGAGACCCGCCGCACATACCATCCCATGCTTTTGATCGCAATACCTGAGTCGCGAAACGGGCTATACATGATACAAGTAAAAACCCTTGTGGGGCTCAGGAGGGAAGAGATTCCAAAAAAAACTGACGTATCACTGCTCGGTTTGGGGGTGAAATGATAAACTACTACATACTAATATATTGTTAATAGTAATAGTGCAAGGTAAATCTTGCTTACACTGGGTCTCGAAAATAACTGAAGCCTCTTGTCGTCATGGGCTTGTTTCGTCATCCACCTGCCTCGTCGTGTATCTCTTCCTGCTGAGCTGGAATGGAGCCTTCTCTAGCACACTCCATATTATTTTGGGGGGCGTTTTTACCCCGCCCGACTTCTGTCTGCCTGCTAATAATATCATCTCCAATATTCTCTTTACAAGACGTACGTATTCCGAGCAACATCCAAAAGACGTGTTTTGTTCGTTTGCTCGTGTCGGCCCTAACAACTAAAAAAAGGGGCACCTCATCGAATTTTCGATTCCTCGAGATCGTCCGTCCAGGCACGCGCCCCCCGACCCAAACTTATACACCCTCTCCACTCTCTTTGGTCATTTTTGCTCATCGTTTCATCGACCATGACAAGAAGTTTCAGCTCGTTTGAAGGCCGCTTGCTTCTATTAACAGTTGTGGTTTTTTGTTTCGCTTACTATTAATAGTTGTGGTCTTTTGTTTCGCTTACTCGTAAATAGTCGTGGTTTTTTTGTTTCGCTTACTCGAAGAGCTCCCTGGCGTGTTGGTATTCCTGCATTTTTTGTTTTCTTCGTTAACCCTCTTGGGACTTCAGAGGGGGAAATTGGCGCTTAAAGTGACGATTACCGCTAGGCCCACTGCGTGATTAGGGGATGATACAAAAGGTGTCTTGAGTAAAAATTGTAGGGTTCGTCCGTCCGGGGCGCAAACTGATGATCTCCGTGCTCCTGGACGCTCACGCTGCTCGTAGACGAGTACTAAACGCTAACGCTATCTGTTTCGGGGCCTCAAAGGGGTTAACATATCAGTCCGCACCCCCCGTCGTGTTGATTTCCCCTTCGTTGTTGTCCTGCTTCTTGTTGTGTCATACTCGTTATTCGTGTCACACTTTCATCCACTTCGTTCGTCGACCGCCACACAAACAAAACCATCTCTCTTCGAGGACAAGCATGAATCACTGGCGTCCCCGGTGGCTCAGTTGGTAACCTCGTAAACCTTCTGAAGGCTAGGTTGCGGGTTCGAATCTCT
>JAYJME010003261.1:0-12360 GCA_036873775.1 Costaria costata | reverse complement strand
CTGTAGACACCCAAACCTATATATTTCCCTATTTTTGCTATTATTAATAACAATATTTGGTCCTATTTACTATGGTCCCCCGTAATAGTACTCGTAGCACCACAACAGGCACGCCCTGATGGTAGCCTTGAGGCTAAACGTGTTGAAGGCTCGCGGGACGAACGCCTCTCGGTCGTGGGTGTTTTTTGTGGGCTGGCAAACGATGCGTTGCTTGCTTGCCGACTAAGGATGCGGGCTCTTTCCTGAAACGTTTGCTTGCTGGAGAATTGCGGCTCGTTCTTGTGTCCGTTACATGCTCTCAGTACGGGTTAACCGTGCAGATCTACGACGTCGTCCCTGCCAACAAAGATGTATGAAAGTTCCAGTTCTCGCCAATCATGGCTGATGGTTAGCGAGAAGTCCAGCGAAGGGCTCAGCTAGCGACCGTTCTCTCCGTCCGAGTTCCTGGTTCTTTCTATATACCTCTCCTCGAAACCAAACACTAATTAGTGTCTTGGATTAGTATGATTAATTAATCCTCTCCCCCCTCGCCCAAAAACCAAAACAAAAAACAATAATCAACTCTCAACATGATATTCGTTGAAGGAAGAACAAACTTTTTAAAGGAGAATAAGAGTTCCAACAGGCGGGAATTAGTCCAAAATGGCGATTGGGCTCGAAAGAGGAGAGAAGTCAGAAAAATATATACTGCTGTAAGTCTATACCTGGGTAGACCATTACGAGGGACCATAGTAAAATAGGACCAAATTTTGTTAGCAAAACTATTGCGTCGTGCGAAACCACCAGAACGAACATTCCAGCAGCGACAAGAAGCAGACGTCTTTTGTTTGGCGCCGGGAGTTTTTTTTTATTAAATCTGTTGGGTCGCAGAACCAATAAGTTTACTCCCTACCCATTCAAGAGCCCCAGAGCTCTACACATAATTCCTATATGGACACTCTTTGTCACGTATCAATGGTTTGTACTTCTCCACCGCAGTAGGGTCAGTACTATAAAGTCGCTGCTGCCGTATCATTGCTTGTTCCAGAGGAGAAAAAATTGTCAGTATCGTAGGTTAGGCACCACTTGACGCCGGCAGACGATCTGTGACATTGAGACGTTCGGGCCGCTCGTCCACCCCATCAGTGCAGCTAATTCCACCGCCAGACACCGGTGCATGTCCCGGCGTCTCGAAGCGTTCCCTGATTCCACCCGTGCAGCCAGGAGACAGACCGAAAGCCTCAAGCGCGAAGGAAACGGCAAGCACCGGATGCCTCGGCGCACAACAGGTATACCGTAGCATTCGGAGCCGTCTTGCGACGGGGGGGGATAGGCCGCCACGTCCTAAGCAACCATCGGAGTTGCCCGTGATCGAACCTGTCATCTGGGTGTTCCAAGACGTTCCGGGGTTGCTCAGAAGTCAGATAGCCTATTATTGGAAACGTACAGTAAATCGAGTAGAATCGGCTATGGTTCGAACTCGAGAAAGGAGGTGGAATACTGACGAGGAAAACATCTGTTTTTTGCCGCCCCACACTACCTAGTTTCAGCCATGTTTGCTTTAGTACATTGCCGTCACGGACACCCTGGGGTGGCTCGGGCGTTGTCAGTACTGTGTGACCGATTCTATTGGCCAGGCATGTGTAGGGGTACGAGGGAGTACGCCTTGTCGTGTGGATATAGACGCAGAAAACGGTCCCAAAGTCAGCGTATAGCGATGCTTCCAACAAAATTCTGGCGCCATGGGAGGTGGAGGTGGAGCTGTAGACATCCCCAAACAAGGCGGAAGCTGGGTACAGATATTTGCTGCGGGCGGTAGGTAAGGCTTTCAAGTTCCTCTTTGCGTAACGTGGAGTTGCCCGCCTAGTTCTCGGTATGTGCCTTCCAATCCGGGCGCCCTCGTTTCTCTCGAGCGGAAGATGGGGGGGAATCCACGACCGTGATTATGGAGCACCTGTGCTGGTGGCTGAAGGTGCCGATAGAGTTCTGCCCAGCGGACCGCCCCAAGGGCCAGGGCAGTATAGAGCGAGCGACGGTATGAATGAGGGACGTGCTGTCCAGGATTTTTGTTGGACACGGCCCACTCTATCGGACGAATACGTGCCCCCCACATGCTGGATGTAGTGTGAAACACCAGACCTCGCGCTTCGCTCCGACAAAACTCCCTTCCAGTCGCTATTAGGCTGTTGTCCGAGCACAACTCTAAATAGCTTGGCACCGCCGATAGACGACACAGACGCCCAGCTGGTTTGGCCAACTAAATATAGACACCAAATCACTAGATATGTCGTAGAGGGGGTGGAAATGATCCGTGGAGCCAAAGAGAAGACCCTAAGGCGCCGAAGCGCCGAGATACAGCGTCCGTCATCGGGCGCAAGCGTCGCAAAAGGTGACTTCGTTCTTTCGCCCAAAACAAACTAGGTCCATTTTCCAGGAGGGGATGGGACCGACGTTGGTGCGCCAGACGTGAGCGGGCCCGTGGAAGGCCGTGAATGTTGTGTGTAAAGGCTTGTGCCCCATCCTCGAGATGGAGAGGCGAAACAAACAAAGTAAAACACTTTTCGCGCCTCCCCTAAAGTCGGTTTATGGACGCTCGTCAGACTTACGACATCCTCTGGAAGGCGAGTTCACACATATCTCATGGAACGCACGTGTTAGGTGCAAGGGCGACTCGATTGCAGCAGTCTCCATTCCCGTGCTAATGAGCCGGAGATGCGTGGCGAGTACCTCCAGGGTAGAGGTGTGGGGGTACTGGGGATAATACCTACAGCACCTTTAGTCTCGTCGATTGGGTTACAGAGGCTGAAGCGCTTCATAGCTGTACTGTGTTGCAGTTGGACATATTCCACACCCTATGTTATATGTATCCTCCGAGTAGAGAGCAGACGCCGACTTGCTGCTAAATCCAATCAAAGAAAGGCGCCCCTTTTATCAGACGAGGAGCACTTAAACTCGTCCCGACCGGTACATGGGTGACTAGACCCTGCATGATACCAGGTACGCAATATACTTATTGATTATGGGGGATAAATCTACGACTTGTGTGCACCCTATTGGCGTGTCAGGTTCCCGGACAATGATTGGAAGGAGTTGACTGTCTTGGAGTTGAACACATTTTCAGCAAAGGGATTGAAGCCTGCGTATTAGGCGAGGTCAAGTATACCACGGCGTTGGTACCCGTGGCGGTTAGCTGTTCGTAGCGGGCACGGGTGCATTGACAAAACACGTACAATGCGTGGACTAATAGACATGGTTGATAACGCTAAGCTTGGAGCTGAAGGGGTCGAGGTTGATTCCCGGAACGCTCAATCTGGTATACAATTCAGCGGCAGACAGGCCCGGGGTAGCATCGCGTTTCTCGCCTCTTGGCCGACAAGCTAGAGGGGATGCTATGGCAGTGCTGTAGGCAATAGCTGTGGATAGAGAAGAGGGTTAGGGTTAGTACCTTGTAAGTAGAGTTCGGGAACGGATGAACCATCCTTGCTTATATAAAGACCTCCGTGTAGATCAAAGACCACAGCCGGTTCCCATGGAGCGTTGCAATGTCTTGAGCTCAACGCTGAGCCCCACGGCGTTGTCTAGAAAACACCCCGCTCTACTGACAAACGAAGAAGAGAAGAGGAGAGACAAATATGAAGCACACGTTCGGCATACGGTCGTAGTTGGATAACAGTTCCGCAGGTGTGTGGAGGCCATCAACGAGGACTCGGCAAAGGTTAGTGAGTCGAGACAGCGTACCAGACGCTACGGGCCGCTAGGGAATGCTGATGTACGAGCGCGCTAAACAGCGATACGGCTCTGGAAAGTGCGGCGAACGCTTCGCCCACGTCCCACCCATTGTATACACCATGTCGATTGACTGATTGTTTGATTGGTTGATAATTGACCGGTTGGTTGATGTTATCACATTAGCTCATTTCTCTGAATCCCAACCCGTGGCTACAAAACAGGCCAAAAGAGCGTCCCGATGGAAGGAAATATCTACACACTAATACATGCACCGCAAAACCAGCACGTACGGGAACAGTGTTACGTGTTGTGGCGGTATACTCTACTGTATCACTTGCAAACCAAATAAATCATGTGCGTGGTACGCACCCTATCAAGAGAACCAAACGAAATACGTGCACGAAGAATAGACATACGGGAACACTAACCGGTTCGGTAGAAGCACTACTCAGCCCAAAATTCAAGTCTAGACGTAACCGTGTCAAAGGTGCCTACGGTAACTCGGAAATATCATCAATGACTGGGCTACCCTTAGTTGGATCAGCCCCATGTAGAGCAGTCACCAGAGAGAATTGACAGCCTACTTTTGTGTCTCAGTTGTGTTCCAGCACACAGAATCACACTTCAAATTGCTCCTACGCAAAGGACACGCCTGACGCCAATCGGTCAGCACGTGAGGTTTCGAACCGCGCAGCGCGACATACAACGTGTTGGTCACCTCCCCAAGCAAATGTCCACACGATATGGCCCAAACCGTAATGGGGTGTCTCTACCACGACACGACACCACCCACATCACAAATCTCCATTTCCATCAGTACATGTATATGCGACTCACAACAAAAGAGTATAATATTGTACGATGCCGAAACCGCATTCGATAGTGAAGTTGTCACACAGAATATATGAAACGCCGGGCATCTTTTTCCGCCGCCCATTCCGATACAAACAACTGAAAAGACTCTGCTGAATTATGTATACATATATTTACCTGATGCATCGTTTTGTCAACTCTGTCACTTTCCAGTTCAACTCGCAGGAGCTTTTACACTCAACGACCATCTGAACAAGCCATGGTCACAGGTCTCCCCCCCCACGGTATATGCCTTCGCATCTATTTACGCGTAGACTTCAGATTTCTCACTGCTCCCCAAATTCCATCGAAATCTGCCAACTCAAGCTCTCGAACATTTTGGGAACATAAGAAAAATACAAACAGAGTACCGTTTAGGTTGTCAAGCCCACCGAGTAGCCTGAATACGAGCACAGGTGACAGTTTAGCCCGTTGAGCTACTTGTCACCTTACACGTTGACCAAATAGGGCACACGTCTCACGCACGAAACTCCAAGACACACAAGGTGCACCCCGAGAATACTCCGTCCGAAATGCTGATCACGACGAATCACGTAGCTGCGACACACACGTCATCACCGGGAAAGCCAATAGGTTGGCCAATATCACTGCTGCTTGTATACGGAAGGAAAGTTGGAACAATCGGTATTCTGGTACAGTATTTCTGATTGTCTTGGTATAGTAGCTAAAGCCCCACGGTAGAGCACAGCCGTAGGCAGGGAGTAGCAGCAGCTTATGTGGCGGAAGCATAACCTAGGATATCCCCACCATATACAGTGGTCAGGGGGGTGTACAGCAGCAGCTACAAGCCCTATGGCTGAAGTACAGCTGTAGGCACTCCCGCCGTGGGTTGAGAGTGGGGGAAAGTCGTACGACATTATTTACTGTACGCACTCTACTTCAGTGGTTGTGGAGACATCAGTTATGGGGTTATCGCTCGGCGAGGGCACATGCCTGCATACGAACTCCGCGAGAAGCCGCACCGCCGCCAACCGTGTACACCCTGCCGGGGGGTTTGTCTGGTGAGGCACAGTTGCGCGGCATTATAGCCGCGTGCATTCTGCTGCTGTAAAGGTTGGCGGTGGCAGGAAACGGACGTTGGGTAATCGTGGGCTGCAGCAGTACCCAATAATTATGGGTTTTCGTCCGGGCAACAAGTCGAGCGGCATGGCTGCACGTGCTCCATGAAACGCAGCGGCGATAGCAGCAGCGGGGTCATGGAGAGGGAAGATCTGGGAGTTTCGTCAGCCGGAGCTTTATGCATGGTCCGGCAACATCGCGAGGCGGAGGGGACAGGTCTGGCCATCATGGTGGGGTTTCGTAGGGATGAATTATGAAGTGATTTTGAGTGCAGATACACCTGTTGATCGAAGTTATGATGTTCTGGTCGAATGTGCTGTTTCTGTAGTCGCGGCCAGGGTGGAGAAACCCTAGATAGTAGACGATATATCATCTGATATTTGTTTTGGATAGTATACGTAGCTTTTTCGCCTGGTAGCTTTGAAATAAATGTATTTTGATCTTCAAATTGAACAGTCTTTGTAAATCCAAAAAAAAAACTTGTAGTGTTTTTGTGGTGTAGACAGGACCAGAAAGGGCCTGGTGGAGTTGAAACATATGTTCTTAGCGGTTCGGAGAAATAAGGGTACGTAGGTGCACCATTGAGAGGTGTACTGCTGGTATTGGCAGTAGCTACTGGTGTTATTGAATTTTGCGGGTATCCCTCGTTTTTGGCAGTAGTCTACTGATTGAAAAATACAGGAGGGAGCATATCCATGTTTGATTGGTTGTTCTACCGACAGTATCTTTATGCGAAGACTTATTCGCGGGGATTGGTTGTACTGGCTTCTGGGTTTTGCTGGTACCTCTTGTTTGTGGATATGCCTACGTGTGTGCCTTGACGAGATGGGAAGGGGCATCCTTGTGACCGTACAGGACAAACTGGTCTCAAACTGAGAGCGGTGATGCAAAATCACGATCAGTCGTTGAATTGCCGATGTGTTTTTTTCCGAACTAGTTGGGTGGTTGCAATCTTGTTCCAGAATTCGAAAGATAATATATTCTGATGATTTTATTTAATTCACAGGCAAGTTGTTTTGCAGCTGTTTTGCAGTTGTTTTGCAATGAAACGGGGTGGCTTGTGGATGGTCAGATACTTTGTTTATTATCCTGGAGGACGTAGGGTACTTTTAGCGTTGGATAAATTATATGTCTGCGGAAAATAATTTAGGCTATATTGGTTTACCGTTGTGACCTGTGTATTTATGGCGATAGAAGGGAACAAAGGGAGACCTTTGTTCTGGTGACCTCGCGATCTCTGGCATATTTTTTGTCGCAATAGTTATTGCCCTGAAAGCGCGGCTGTTGTAATCTCTTCTTGTGATTACAATAGTTGTAAGCGGGAGTATGAAAGAGATTTTCGCTCATGAGGATGAGTTTCGTCTTGCAATCTTGTTGTTTTATGTGATGGAATTAAGTCTATTATTGTTGATTCGTCACTGCCTTGTGAAGAATCCGGGAGGGCGTTGTTTGGGGGTTTTCAGTATGACAGTTACGTATCAGTTTTGTCCCGGTTCGGGCTATTGGCCTACCTATTACGGGGGTCCATAGTAAATAGGACCAAATGTTGTTAGCAAAAACAGGGAAATATATTGGTTTTGGTGTCTACAGTAGGTTCTATTGTGTCTACAGTAAGTCCTATTAACTACCTGGTATGGACCAAATATTGTTAGCAAAAATAGGGAAACATATCGGTTTTGGTGTCTACAGTAGGTCCTATGGTGTCTACAGTGGGTCCTATTAACTATGGTCCCCCGTAATAGTACTTGGCTGGAAATCTTCATGGTAGACTGTGAGCTCTTACGTACGAGCTCACTCCTCGACTTGCCTCTACCCTGTTGGGAGACTAATACAATGCCTTGAAGTATATCCCGCTTGGAGCCGAACACAACCAACTGTTAGCAAATATGTGCCCTATCATATACGCAACCCGGTAAACAATTTCGCGGGCTACGAAAACAACGCAAGACACATTGAACCACAAATTGGGTCCTAATCTACTGGCTAGTTCCTGAGTTGAGGAGCCCCGCGAGTGAAAATCATTTGGACCCAAACGGATATACCCGCCCTGCCGTAGCGTGGCTCAGGAATTGCTCTCCCGTGGCGCCCGGAAGACGATTACACCTCCCATGTGCACTTCGACATTGTCAATGCCGGCAGCGATCTATCGAATTCCAGAAAGGACGGTCAGAGATTTGCACACCTCCAATCTACCATCCACACCAGACAGATATTCTAAAAAATGGTTTGTTTGGTATAGAAGCACTTCTCAAATCAGTTGTTAACCCTTCGGCTTGTAGCAGTAACCATGCCTCGTATGTTTTCTATGGCATCCCTGAAATATCATCAATAACTACTACATCTTCGTTGGATCAGTCCCATGTAGAGCAGTTACTACAGAGGAGACGAGTCTTGCTGCTGCATCAATTGCCTGGCCAGAGTACAACAATGTCGTTCAACCCTTTCGTACACTAATGAAAACCCTAGCACCACACGGTTAGGACCTGAGCTATTAACAGTGAAACTCGGCATGCACACGTGTTGAGCACCTTCCCACGAAAACGTGCAAACGATAGAAATTCCCCCAACATACTTTGGAGGTGGCCTAGACCGTAACGACGCCACTCACATAACACACATCCATCGCCACCAGTATAAATATGCGACTCCCACAAAACGAGCATTGTCTTTCGTGATGTCAACCCCGACTTCGATAGTAAAATTGTCGGCTGTACGCATAATACATAGACCGCCTGGTGTCTAACCACAGCCCTCTCCGATACAAACAACGGCCAGGATCCTGCCGCTATATGTATACTTTGCATGGGCGTCGTGTACTTGGTATGTTTTTGGTTACGCTTACGTTCCAGCTCTACTCGCAGGAGTGTTCAGACTCAGCGATCTTCTGAACAAGCGGTGGTCACAGTGTCTTTCTTCCCTCCCCACCCGGTACGTGTTTCCATGTTTATCGCACACAGGGTTCAGCATTCCCCATGCTCGTCAATATGCATCAGATCTTGCTAACTCGAACTCACGCGCTTTCCGCTACATGAGAAAACTGCGGCTACAATAGACCTCTGTTGTTGCTCAACCAGCCGAGTTGGCGGCAACAAACTCGAAGACGCAAAGCGTGCATCGCGAGAACCTCGACCCGAAGCGCTGATACCGATGAATCACGTGGCTGCGACACACACGTCATCATCGGGAAAGCCAATCAGGGTAGTTCCCTCCTCAACGTCACCGACGGTGCAGTTGTCGTCGGTCTGTGCGGGAACGAACGACATGCGTTGTAGCAGACCAACGAGTGTGTGTAAGAAATAAATACCAGAAGTGTTGGGAGTATCGTTCATGTTAACCTGAGTGTCACGTCGTGCGGGCGCAACCCGTGCACACGAGAGTGCACAATCCTCTTGCACAAGCGCAGGAAGCACACATATGATATCTACGTACATATGTACCATTCTACGTACCAGGTATCTACGAGGCATGCGTGAAGCAGAGAACGCCATTGACTACCATTAACATATGCAGTCTCCGATGGATGCGCATCGAAGATGCCTGACGGCTGGTCCCATGCCTCTGCAGCATTGAACACCACGTGACACCAAACAAACCGTCGTACAACGGACGGAATCCCAACTTACCCCGAACTCGGTGTCGGCGGTGTTGTCCGCGAATCGCACAGCGGACGGCTTCTCGAAGGTAAGTGAGCCGAAGCCAGACTCGACTACCTCATCACTACGTAAGACACGCAAGGCACGAGCGCGGAGGGGGGCACGTCTGTCATAGGTTAAATTTCGTTGTAACGTGCCCTGGCTGGCAGAAGCGGGTGGGTGGATATTGCTTCTTCGTATCCCATGCGTACTTTAACGCACGAAAGAGCACGAAAGCGGGGCCAGTCGCCGTCCAACAGGTGACTCCAAAACATTTTCATTGAATCCAGATCGTCTGACGATAACAACCCTCAAAACGTCTGGTAAGGACTGGTCTCAGAACGATGACCGGTGCGTATTCGGAGGCCAACGCGGAGCTGCTGTTGGACAGCTCGACTTGTGCGGGCAACTACGTGTAAGATGGTGGTGTCTTAAAGTTGTAGGTGGCGCTCGTGGGCTGAGATAAGGTGTGTCACTATGAGCTGAGGAGAGTCGAGGTGGAAAGGGGAAACAGAAGGTAACCCTCGAGAGGTGCGCAAGCGCTTCCATTCCTCTGATCTGTACGCAACTTGCTCGCTACAACTTCTCGCTGCACCCTAACGCTCAATGGCCAATCCAACTGTCTCACAATTCGTCTTGCGGCACAACCATTCGTTGAAAAGAAGCTTACGCAACTTACAGTTCACTGCTAAGAGGATACGCACAATTTTTATATATATATATACTTATTATAGGTGGAAACTCAATAGGCTCTGCTGCAGAGCATCGATCCAATAGGCTACATACTGCCGAGGGTAATCTATTTCTTGAGCGTGCGCCGTTTTGAAATATGTCAATACTGATACTTCCGATATGAGACACTCACGTTCTGAAATCCCTCCAAACTAGGACAGCAAAGGCGCCACCTGAGTCGGCACTGTTTCCGCTGAACGTCGCCGCCTCCTGGAACCTATCACGCATGAGAAACACGATTAAAAGACAATCGATTAGCTGGCCTAGGGTGACTTTTTCATGTACTTGCGACACTCTGCGAACCTCGGTAGACTAAGGCCAAGTTCGTGTAACCGCTGCGCCTTGCGCCAAGGAAATATGCCGACGCCCTACTGTTGTTTATGCATACTCGGCGTTTGGTGCCAATGATTATTTCAAGTGCAAAGCGAACCACCATCTTATCCTTGAACGAAGCGATGGTGGTGGGCGAGTAAACCAAATTGACGGATTTCACCAAGAGGTGTTAAAGGCACGCTTGGCTTAGATACTTACATCACCCTTTTTACTCCGATCTTACCGCATGTAGAGCTAAAAATGTAAACATCACGGGAATGGATCCCCGAACCGGTCCCCTAATGCAATACGGACGCATTTGCTCGGTCCCCGACAGAGAATGAAACGCTTCCCGCCCCCTGCTCAACTACCTATGCGCGGTCAACATCACCCCCCCGCCTTCAATTGCCGGTACATATCCGTACGTACAGTATATCAATATTTGAATCGACTATAGTCCTCAAATAGTATCGCTGTCAAAGTTATCGATCTCAACACTCACGTGACGTCTCCACCGTCAACAGCGATTCCACCACCGAAACCCGTGGCATCGTTGTTCTTGAACTCGACGGCGCCTCGGAAGCTGGAACCGCACAGGAAAACATGTCAAGGATTCGGCGTGTCACACGCGAAAATCTACATGTCAGGGCGGAGTAGGCGTCCCCATTGGCTCAGTTGGTAACCTCGTAAACCTTCTGAAGGCTAGGTTGCGGGTTCTAGTCTCTCGAGAGCGAAAAATTCGCAATTTAGCGTGGAAAGCGATATTTTATCCGTGAGTAAACAGAATTCGACTTAAAATGTTGACGAGGGAAAGGGACGGCTGAACCCCTCTCGCGATAAAACTTTAGGCAAGAACCGCAGGAGGAAAGGTGGAGAGAAACCTTTTGTGTTTACCTTCCCCCTGTCTGTGTGACCCCGGTTGGTGCGTTCAAACATCTGACGCCCAGAAAAAATGAGACGAAAACACACACATACATCCTTGTTAAATTTTCTGTCCTCAGTAAGGACTATACTTCGTTTATCCTTCACGAGGTTAGTATGTAGAAGAAAATTATTAGGCTACTTCTTACGTCAGTTCGATTTGTTTTTTCAGCCACTTAGGGATGTTTTTGATCCGGAACGCAAATTCTTGAGCACTGCGCCATTTCCAATAGTACACATCAAATCGAATTCGAAGGTACAAAGTAATCAAAATGTACCTTCATTTCGCACTGGGAAGTATCTTCGAACTGGATTTGATGGATAATATATTGGAAATATGGGACTATCCTGAAGATTCGAAATGCTTTGATAGACAAGCGGATTTTTGATCTGGGTACCTCTGGGATGGTAGGTGCACACTTTCCGAGAAGCTCCCGGCCCATTCGACTGCGTTCCGGGTCAAAAACATCAATAATTGGCCGGAAAAAAACAAATCGAACTGAAACAAATCGAACCGGCGTAAAAAACAGCCTTAGAACGCGCGAATCGAGGATTTGGTAAACAGCCTTGGTAGCTTGCAAAGATGAATACCTACCAAATCCTCGATCGAACAACTGACGTTCTTTTATCGATCTATCAAAATTTGATCAGCTGAGTATTAGATACACACAGTAGTAGCTCTGCTTCAGGCTCAAAATTAGAATAGAGAACAATTGAGCTCGAAGTACTACGCAGCTTGCAAAGATGGGTACAAACCGCTTAATACCTGGTCGAACTCACAGCAGCTACAGTATCGTATTTATTTTGTTTTACTAAACAATACATCAAAAATGCACAGCTGCTCCAGGGGTCTATATCACAGACTAAAACGTCGCAGCCGATGAGCACGTGTGAGGACTTTAATTAGTTTTTGTTGGTCAGATAGCAAAGTCTACTAGACCACACAGTTCAGCGCTGACTTACTTATTACGGGGGACCATAGTTAATAGGACCTACTGCGGACACAGTAGGACCTACTGTAGACACCGAAACCTCTATATTTCCCCATTTTTGCTAACAATATTTGGTCCATAGTTAATAGGACC
The DNA here is from genome assembly GCA_036873775.1 of Costaria costata. NCBI lineage: Eukaryota > Phaeophyceae > Laminariales > Agaraceae > Costaria > Costaria costata. The sequence continues at coordinate 38 of JAYJME010003261.1, read as the reverse complement.
TACTGTAGACACAATAGGACCTACTGTAGACACCAAAA
>JAYJME010003260.1:0-12364 GCA_036873775.1 Costaria costata | reverse complement strand
CGCCGTTGGCTCTCTGCTGCTGCTGCTGCAAGGGGTTTTAATAAAATCTGAGGGCGTTACGATGCGAAATTTGTGGACATTTGGCCAAATATGTAGTGTTTGTGGCTGTTTGTCGTTAGAAGGTTCTGGCAAGTCTTTGGCAAGTTTTGGAAATTTGGACTTGCCAAAATAGCAAGTTTTTTGCTGTTTCTGGCGGTCGTTAGAAACGGCCCTAAGGTCTGTCTGTTGGTGTGTTTTGTATTTAGAAACGGCGAGGAACTGTTCGTGTTTGACGACAGCCACAGTGCGCGAGAAATCAGAATGCAAGAAAACAGCGAAATGTGCATGAATGCCCATATCGTCTAAAACCATTATACGACCCACACTATCAACAACTCAATAGACTAATTAAATATTTGCAGCCACCCCACACCTAACAATGACGCAAACCACACTAAACAGACATCAATTTATTTGCATCAGCCATCTCATAATACCCCCTAATTTCTGCCTGGCACCTGGTACCTGGTATGTATCATAGTGCGTGCTTTTTCAACCCTACGAAAGCATTGGGGTCAGTCCGCGGGACTTCAAAGCTCACCGTCTTCTGAAAGCAGGGACTTCAAAGCTCACCGTCTTCTCAAAGCAGACGATATCTCAGTCAAGTGTCTCTACTATCACTTCTTGGTTCTCGGTAGAGTCGTATCGGCCGACAGCACCGAGGCTATGTGCTTGCGTAGATATAGCTTGCAGATGTATTTGTATACTGCTCACTGACCAGGGCGGTGTCCGGAGCATCTACTCCGTGACGATAGGATACTGCGATAGGATATTGGTGGGGGAGGGGTGGGAGGATGAAACTTGTTATTAATAAGTAATTCCTTGAGTTACGTAGTAGTTGGAATTTTATTTATTGATTTACTTAATTTATATTAGGAAATGATAACGCCAAAACCACGAGGAACTTTCCATATAAATATTATATATAGGGGGGGTGATCAAATCAATTAATGGTTGGTATGTCTTGGGTTAGCGCGGAACATTTAATATTGAATGTAAAAGCACAGTATTAAACAGTAGGTGTTTTTAAGGTGGCGATATAGCCGTTTGACAATACTTGGAGGATTCAGTCGGACAACGTAAGGATATCCAGAGCATTTTGTCCGTGGAGATAGGATACCTCTCGCTGGTAGCAGTTTTCACATCGCCGGAGGATCAACGTTCCAGGTGTCGAGATCATAGGCATCCGATAACGGCGGCATTTTATTCGACCCGAACACTAAAATTGGGTGAATCTTCCAATCCACGAACTAGATAACAGGGCACCTACACCTTGTTGACATGTCGATGTGTTACGGGAGACAAGAAGTCTTCTTACGGTATCCTCTGAATGTCAGAATAAGCAAGTCAAGTGTGATATGTAATATATGTGTTGTAACAAGTGTATTTCTGGTGTCAGCGTCACCGTAAATGTTTGGTGCACGTGACCTCGACACAGGTTCACCCGTTTTGGCTAGAAAAAGTGGAAGAAAACAGAGGTAGTATCCGAGTTTGCTGCACTCCTATGTATGGGCTGGGCTCGTAACGAATAAATCCTGAAAGCACAAACGAGATCTCAAGCATATTAAATACGTCAAATATTCTCAAATATGTCAAATATGTCTTCAGTTGAGAAGTTCCGTCATTCAGAGGTGCGCAACTGCTGAAGTGGCGAAGCCAAACATGTCGCCCTGCCTTGGCATGGCATGGCTAAAAGTCAAGGCTTACAGCAGCCATAAGCACCAACCCGGACATAAGTAGTATCGAGTTCAGCGCGAACAAACAAAACATGAAGTCGAATAGTTTGCGCGCGAAGTATGAGTTGCTTCCCGCCATATTGTTCCGGACAAAGCAATCTCATGAGTTGCTTTGAGTTAGGGTTAGGGTTAGGGTTAGGGTTAGGGTTAGGGGTGAGGGTTTGGGTTTGGATAGAAGTTTGATTAGTTTCCAAAGTACGCTATTAGTGTAGCGTGTTACTGGAGCCACAAGTCAATAGGACAGAGGGTCAGACGACAGTTCCTGATCACTATAATATACACGACGGTACACGATGATAACATACACTACTGTACACGATGATAGTTAATATGGTGTGTTTGCACGCGGCTCGATATTATCCTACACCTGATGATACTCACACAACTATCGAGGGGTATGCTTAAAACAAGATCCAGAAACAGTTACAGTTACGTTTATTAGAGCTGGAGCACCGACTGACTCTGAGGATGGCTTAATCTAGGAGTTTGTGTGGAATGTCACCCCTCGTTCGACAGCGATCTTGGGCACCGCGATCAACAGGGACGGCGGCATACACTTAGTCTTGTCGTCGCCGTATGGCGTTATTGTGGAGAACGAAAGGGACTGTTAATAATACTACCATATTATAACACTACTATACTTATCTCTTTCAGAATTTAACTCCTGCGTTTAGTCCACTCGGGCGAGGTGTGTACTGTAGAGTAATAAACAATCAAAATCAAAAGGCATAAAGCTGAAGATTTAAGCCAATAGGTCACTCATGCTTTATGCTTCCGAGTGCCTCCGTTTGGCTGAAAAAAGAACGATCCGAAGGTGTACCCCTTTCCATAGCACCAGTAAAGCCATCTAAAGTACCCCCAAAGCACGCCCAACGTACACCTAACGTACACCTTTACACGTCGGCGACGGCCGCTCATATTCAAATTTCCTACGGTATAATTCGGAAAGATTTCTCTGCGGGCGGGTTCCAGTGACTATGTTGTCGAGTTTGCATGAATTACTGCTGTGTAACGAACCAGGGGCGTAGGGACGGGGTTGGGGGACGACCAAGAGGGTTATGACCAAGCTGGAGGCTTGCCGTGGGGGACCGCCGTAAAATATATGACCAAGAGGGACCGCCGCAATAGGGGGCCGTCGGAGAAGTATGAACAAGCCGGGCCGCGGCGCTGGGGTATCCCTGTCTGAAGTATCCACGCGAGACCACTTGCACCCGGGGCTATACAGCCAACACCTTCACCTAAGAAGTACATATAGTTCCAAGTATTTAGTTAAGGAGACAAGGCTCGGTCGTTCATGACAACTTGGAAATATGGTGTATCACGCACACCTCGAACTAGGCAACGGATACAAAACAGTTACACACCTGGTATAAAGCAGCATCGATCAACCTCGGACCGGGGGGGACCCCCCAAAATTGGCATAGACCATAAACACACACTGACCTTTCGGGATAGATAGTGAGGGAGAACGTCAGTCGCCCTGTGTGAGGTTATGTGCACGGCAGGGTCTAGAAGCGTAAGAAGCAATATTAAACTACTGGTTACAAAAAATGGCTGGTGTTTCAATCGCAGCAGCGTGGGCTCCGAATAAGTCTGGGAACATTAGTTACGCGGTCTGTCATCTCCATGCTATAGCTTGGTCATAGCGGCGTCCACATACCGCTAGCATCGCCTCCCCACCCAGAGAACGCGGGCCAACGACATACCCTGGTATGGAAAAGGGACAAGGGAAAAGGGAAAAGTGGTAACGAAGCCAAACCCATACAAAACACACGGAAGAGATGTTATGCTGCACGAGAGCATATAAAGCTCGTGAGAGAAATCCCAGGAGAAGAAGAGGAAGGAGGTGACGCCTCTTTCGTACTTGTCCACGGCAGTAGTACTGTAGTATATATGCCGTGCTCCCCCGTAGGGGGTGCGAAAGGTAGTATATGCCCATTAATAGAGCACCAACAACAACAGGCTCGCAACCAAACAAGACACCCCAAAAACAAACGTAAAAACTCTTTGCAGCAGTGTGCAGCACGAGTACAGCATAAACAGATTCAACCTACTAATCGGCCTGGCTTGTTCCTACCCTGACTGCCGTCTGCTTGCTTTTTTCTTCAACCGCGGTGTCCCTGCTGCCCCCCCCCCTCCCCCCCCCCGCCATTTCCCTGGAACGCCGGCCATGGCGGGTACGTGGCGCTTGTTGCCCTTCTCTTCTTCCTCCTCCTGCCACCATACCAATAACCTCCAGTTTAAAAACCTGCCTGTAACTGGGCATTCCTACCCCCCTCAGTTCACCAGCAACATGAACGAAACAAAACATCAACCGCCGACGTAGAGCCAACTAACAGATCATATCTACTCATCTTTTGGACGTGGCGGCAAGCCACCTGAGCACCCTTCGGGTCTATTTCTGCCTATCCCCGGCACCGAATGGTTCCGGTGGTTTGGGAAATATCCCTTGGTTGAGGGGAAATGAAGTAAACGTCCATCTCGCGTGACGTCGTATTAATGGTTGTTGTGCGGGCTGCCGAATAATAGCCTCACCGTCTTGCACTTTTATTTTGGCCGCAAGCTGCCTGGAGACCCTTGGGGTCTATTCCTCTTTTTCCCCGGCACCGAATGAGTCGAATGATTTTATTTATGCGTCTTGGTTCAACTACAATATATCAAGAATCCAACGCTCAGAATATCGTATTTGTCACGGACGCCCGAAAAGAAACAACGGACAGCACAGGCAGGACGCTGCACATGCTTGCCAAAGCTCCCATACAAATACTGGTTTGTTGGCCACGAGATCTGGCAGTTGGGGGAAGAGTGGAAGCGATACCATAACAACAGGAATGACAATATTGGCGCCCATATCGAACGCCCGGGGTAAGAGGTCACCCAACACCTGTTATTGCACGGAGAAACTGGACCCTATCCAATTTTAGTCGCTGCTATCATTCATAGTCCAGCGGAGGCGTGGTCTCCTCAAAACATGTTTCCATCACATCCTCCAAAACCACCCGTAGTACTGTAACCACTGTTGTCGCCATAATAACAAACAGCAGAAGAATGCACTAACCTACCCTTCAACGTACAGGCAACCGTGATACCGAACACTATATTGGGCTGACCAAGTAAACGTTTAACGCACTTTACTAGTGGGGCGGGGAGATGCCCCGAGACGAACAATGAACACATTGCGTACCACCATCCAACCACACGATAATGACCGTATTTCTGTAATCGAGATAAACACACGAGTCAAAGAGGGTATGAGTGTACCAGAATACCTTGACGACCGCCGATCGACAGCAAAAAGCAAACACCCGCCGCTAAATACTGAGGGTCAACTTAAACTCCATCGAGTTGGCAGCGATGGTACTATCGAAAATGAGGCGCGGCCGCCTACACTACGGTACACCACACCTCTACACCACAGTACCCCCATCAAGAAGTTATGACGACAAATCGTGTTCATGGGAATATTTCAAAGGCCAAGTCGGATGTTGCAATCGAATAATCAGCACGGTGCGTCGCCGCTACTCATACCAAAGTAGATCTTGGAAGTCAAAGACCAACCCATACGAAACTCCAAACGCTCAGCACTTCATTAATTTCCCCACGTTTGGGTAGAATACAGTTCGGGCGCGACTGGCACGATATTCCTCTCCTACGTTTGACCACTGGGTTGCTTTCCCGCAGAATGCGTGATATCGAAACCCACGCCCCTAGCGCTGCGCTGCTGGCGAACATACGGTTTAGGGAACACCAATTGACATGGCGCGGCACAGCCAGTCAGGGCTTCGACTCGTCAGTTCTTGGCCGCTCCAAATACAAGCTCTCGTGTGGTTTTTCAAAGCCAGCGAGCACCGTCCACCCAGCCGCCTGCTGACCACAGCACCCAACCGCCGATCGATCACCATATCCGGAGAGGGAAGAACAGGACCGATGGGGAGGGGACACTGCAGGCCACTCCATATGTCAGCCAAACCAACTAAATTGAAATATAGAGTAAACTTCCCCCCGACTGACTACTGTCCAGACAGCCCTAGATTAGACGACTGTGAGTCCCGCGTACACGTCCCATTGAAGAGGTCATCATTGGGGACGTCCACCACCATCATCAGAGTCCTTGCAGTCTCCAAATAGGACACAGGGGGTTCTTACACTGTACATGTCCCAAGCCTTGTCCCCTCCGCACCCTTGCCTGTTCGTGTCTCCGCTGCACGTGTGTCCGCACTGGAACCTCGGGTCCCCCACGGTCGTGCCTGGTATCGGCAGGGCGGCGGTAACCGCATTGGGTTCATCGAATTCTAGGTCAGGAACGGCGTCTTGGGCCCAGGCTGGCTGTCGAACCGAGGACCCGGCATATTGCGACATCACACCGCAGCGGCACGAGTTGGAGCGTACAACCCCGAAGAAGGGGTACCTTAAAGAGCTGCAGAAGGCCCCGCATAATTCCGGGGTCATCGCGTCCCTGTTTCAGGGGGTAGGGGACGAAGAGGTGCACGCAAGAAGAAAATATTCCCGAGACTCGCGTGCCAGAAATTACCATGTATTTCTCGAGGTTGTTCTACGTATATACACTACTGTACTACCCCAGCGATGGCTGTAGAGTTTCAAGCTGGCAACCACTGTATTGGACAACACAACAAGCTTGGGCACGTCATATCATATCGGAGACGCAAAATATCAGCATCGAAGCAAGGTTTTTACTCTGTTGGTGCTGGAAAGGACGGCGCCAACATCATCCACCCATCGTTTGCGCATGTGTCGAGCCGCCGTCGCCGGTGTAGACGACCAAGGGGCCTTGAGCTTAAGGGGGCACCCTGCCTGCTGGGGTTGTCTACTGAACGAACGCTTCGAAACCAAAAGCGGCAGTCTACAGCTACAACTCACGGGAACTTATGCCGCGCGTGGTAGAGGAAGCGAGAATGTTCGAAGAAACAACCGTGGTAGATGTGGTCCAGCGGCTTGTCGGCTGGCCCGAACACGTAGACGTCGCTTCTGCCGTACCCTGCTTTAAACACGGTCGGGGAAAGCACGCCATGACATATTTCAGGAGTTTGCAGTTGTTTGGGACAGCAAGGCACCTATGACACTAAGGCATCGCCGTAAGAAATCACGGGCGGAAACCCCACGGATACTTACGTACTGGTACCTTAGATGCACCTCTCCGAAGTAGTCCGCTGCGTTGAATATAACTAAAACTATACCCTACACTTGGAGAACAAAGCTGGGCGTTCTGGTTCAGACGTGTGTGGACCAGGAAATCGTTTGATACGAGAGAGCGACGTTCGCAGCGGCAATAATCCCAGACCAGACCATTTAGCACTCGTGGGGTACCGGTATACACAACTCGCGAGTTGAGTTCTTAAACGCAACTCCTCTGTCTAAAACCAAGTTCGAAAATTGAAAAAAATGGTAAAATCCTATTTACTTGGTTTTAGAGGGAGTTGTGTTTAAGAACGCAACTCGCGAGTTGTGTATACCGGTTCGCGCACTCGTGGGATGTATTTTCTCTCCTCCGTGAAAGGGTCTACAAGAAAGTGACTCTCGTAATCATTCGATGACTGCAGTAGTTTGCCAGTGATATAATGTGGAGGCGACGGCGCCATGGGTAACGCCCGCGCTGCAACTGCAGAGCACGAACAACATAGTGGTAACTGTTAAGACTCAGGTCTTTGAGACCTCTGCAGTAGAATCCTCGTTGCTGTGTTGCTCCAAGCCATGGAAACGCTGTGCCATTATATTACTATATATGAAATGCATATTGTAGGGACAAAGCCAAGTTTTTCTCTTACGACCAAGGGTCGTTTCTCACTCTCTCGGCTGCGTGACACGCATAGGTGCCGGGTGTACGCTGTGGCGCAAATCTAGGCTCCGGCCGGGCACCGCGGCGCGTGCTATGGGCGTTCAAAGTTGCTAGGAAATAGCTATTTAGGCCACCCAGGACGTCGGAAACCCCATGGCGGCGAAATTGTCTCGCTTCAACCTTCTCGGCGGCCCACACTTCTGCGTGTGTGTGAGAGCAGCACCACCGAGGTCCGCTCCAAGCCTGTTGCAGCAGCAGTACCACCATCACCAACCCTAACCAAAGTCAGCAGCGTGCTGTTGTTGGCAGCTGGCAGCGTGCTGCTGTTGACCCCAAAGCTCTCGCCGTACTTACGTAGCTGTCAAGAGTTATGTCGATATGCTCTTCAAAAAAAGCTCTGTCCCAAAGCTCTCGCCGTACTTACGTAGCTGTCAAGAGTTATGTCGATATGCTCTTCTGCTGCTGTTGTTGCTGTATCATGCCCGCCTGTGTTTCACCGTCTCTCGAGCTCTTAAGCTCTCTGTTTCGTGGCAGCCGCGGTACAACAGCGGTCGCATATCAAGCTCTTCCTTTTGTGACGGCTGCGACCGGTTCATATCTGTGTGTGCATGTATGTGCCATGTTTCCAGGTCGACCTACTGCTGTAGGAAATAGGACCGAACACAAACTCTCAAGAGTGTCGAGAGAGGTGCACTCGTATTATTGAGATGTTGCGCAGGGGGCAGGAATATACTTTACCGGTATACACCCGCACTTCTTCCTCGGGCTTTCAAAAGCAACCGCACAGCAGCGGTACACACAACGACAGCAGCATTACAACACCACTAGGGCTCCACACTCTGGCCTTTGGGACAGCCACGGCTGGTCACGGTGCTTTTGTGTTCGTATGTGTGTGCAGTGCTCACCAGACGATACATGGAATCACTACAACCTTTCCACGTATTTTTTAGTACCAAACATACATACTCGTACGTCGTCAAACCTCATCCTGTCATACAAGCAGTTGTACAGCAGTACGCTTCCGAGTAAATAGGGACGCCTGATGGTGCCCCTCCTTTACAACTTACGACACCGCCGGGATTTCAAGTCAACCACATCCCGAAGGGGAACCTTTTAATCTTATGTATATTGAATTTCTGCTGACTATCGTAATCATCCGATTGTTCTAAAACTAAAAAATAGAAGGTGTGCACGACAAAACCCTGAACTCCCTTTGTTTTTTCGTCCGACCCCTATGCAACTGCTCCTGGCGTTTCACCGTTGCAGTTTTGAGCGAGGATGAGGTATTGCTTTCATGGTACGTGCACGAAGCGATCAAGTTTCAACGTCGAAGGTAGCAAAACGTCGCTGTTCTGCAAGAAACATGCTGACAAAGGCATGGTGGACGTGCTTAACAGGCGTTGCGCAAATCACTCCTGCACCAAGAAACCAAGCTTCAATGTCGAGGGCAGCAAGGTGCCGATTTACTGCAAGCAGCATGCAGAGAACAGCATGGTAGACGTGTTCAGCAAGCGTTGCTTGCATGATTGCTGCTGGAAGCAACCTAGCTACAACATCGAGACCAGCCGCACGCCGTCATACTGCAGTAAGCATGCTGAGGACGGCATGGTTGACGTCGTCCACGAGCGTTGCGCGCACGACTCTTGCATGATACTTCCGACTTACAATGTCGCGGGAAGCAAAAAGGCGATCTACTGCAAGTATCATTGTGTGGAAGGAATGGTGAACGTAATATGCAAACGTTGCTCACGCGACGCCTGCACCAGGCAGCCGAGCTTCAATGTCAAGGGGAGCACGACAGCGGTGTATTGTGCTCGGCATGCTGGGGAAGGCATGGTAGACGTCATCAGCAGGCGTTGCGTGAGTGGATCTTGCACCACGAGACCAAACTACAATGTGTTGGGTAGCAAGACAGCGTCATACTGCAAGCAACATGCCGGCGATGGGATGGTAAATGTCAACCAGGAGCGTTGCCGACATGCCTCCTGCACCAAGAAACCAACTTTCAATGTTGAGGGCAGCAGATTGGCGGCATGCTGCAAGCTGCATGCCGATGACGGTATGGTCAACGTAGTTAGCAAGCGATGCTCGCATCACTCCTGCGACAGGATACCGAGCTTTAACGTCGACGGCAACAGCGATGCGGCTTACTGCAAGCTTCATGCAGAAGAGGGCATGGTGAACGTCATCAGCCCGCGTTGCTCACACATCTCTTGCGTGAAGAGGCCGAGCTTCAATGTCGAGGGCAGCCAGAAAGCGGTGTACTGCAAGCAACATGCTAAGGACGGCATGGTAAGCGTCCTCAGCAGACATTGTTCGCATTTCACCTGCAGCACGCAACCACGATGGGGATTGTTGGCTGATGGTGTCGCCACTGCATGCGCCCGCCATAAGAGGGACATCTCGGGTGGCTCTGTTGTCAACTTCAAAGTAATGTGCAGTGTAGGCCAGTGTAAGAAACTCTCGCGGTGGGGACATTATGGGAAGCAGCCTACCCACTGCCCCGAGCACGGTCCTGCCGAGAATGGTCTAGTCCGCGTAATAGGAAGGGATCTGTCACAGAAGCGTGATAAGCGCCCCTCCTACCGTGCAGTAAGGGGCCGCTCGTTTCACGTCAAAACTGAGATATTTACGTGAAGTGTTTTGAATGAAATAAAAACTTTCTGCTTATCGAATACTGTGCATGTAAGGGCTCGTATTGTTGCAACCTCTTGGGTATACGGTTGGCCTATTTCATTGTTCTAACGTTACCTAGCGGGGTCGGCGGAAACCACGTAAAGGGACAGATTGGTCAACCTAAGGCCAATACACCAAAAGGCATGATTCTGACCCTAATATTTGTCGTTTACAAGTGTTGCTCGTGGACGAGTACGGTGGAGTTAGCACGTTAAACCTTTAGAGGTGTCTTTGCCTGGTCGGATCCATGTTGCGTGTTGGGCCCACGGCGGTGACGACAATAGCCCAAAAAGTATAAACCCAACAGACGTCAACGGTACAGAATATACGGGTCAGAGCTGAGTGTTCTGTTGAGTCACAAACCGGACTTTGGGTCGGGTTGGAACGAGGACACTTAGGACAATGCTCAGGGTTCAAGATCCCACCTTCGCCACATACAGTATTGTTCGGGCTTCAGCCAAGGAGTATCAAAAACGGATAACTTGAAAGTTGTCCCAAATGAGCAGTCTAAAACGACTCTGAGAGTTATCTTCCGGGCTTTAGCCCTGAGTATCAAAAACGGATTGTACGAAGCCCGTCGTAGATCCCCGTCTAAAACCGCTATGAAAGTCGTTCTCGACGGCTTGACCCCTGAACGGCGACCTTTACCCCTGATCGGCCAGTCTACACCAAGCATTCTTAGCAGCTTGACCCCTGATCGGCCAGTCTAGAACAAGCATGTTTACCATGAGTTTGATTTGGCCCAGTTTCATCCATGCCAACAAAACGACGATGCCTCGACGATTATGTTATTGTTTTCGGCCATTGCGCATGGAATCGGAAACGGGTTCTTCCTCGGCCATCCGGGGAGAGTCCTGGCGTGGCTGCCGACCTCGTGTAGGACGGCGATGTCTGGTCAGCTAGCACACCACGCCGGGGTTGTGTCTCTGTCCCTGAGATAAGTCGCAGAGTCGCGAGCACGCCAGACTGCACCTTGCATTCTTGCTTCCATTTAGCCGAAATGGTGTGCATTTTCCGCCAAGCCCCTTCCTTTTGGCCCCTCTCAGCTGCTCATCAAGCGTCGTCTAGCCTCTTTGTCCACAGGGACGGACACAGCCTTGCACCTCTTGCTGCCTCGGACCTCCGTATCGCCACGTAAGATTTGAAATCGGCACAAGTCCCATAAATTTCGTCTTGCCGATACCACAGGGGTAGGGGTGTAAGGGGGTGCGCATCACTGCTGATTACCAGGTGTTAAACACACTATTGTGGGCGGGCGAGCAGCACGGGCAACTCGGGCAGGGTGAGAGGGGTCAGCGGGGAGCAACGGTAGGCCACAACGCGTTACACAGTCTGTCAGGCAAGGTGAATCTTGAGCTAGGAGCGCCAGGGTGAAAGGGGGCAAGTGCGAGCAACTGGACAGACCTCGGGTATGACTGTTTGAGGTGGTTTATTGACGCAGACTGCTGCCTGCTGCTGGGTTGAGATTATACGAGAAAAGGTTCTGCACGCTCCGTACTATAATAGCCCCCGGAGACGAAGTTATGAATAGCAGCGAGCACCTCCGATCGTCGACGTACTGCTGAAACGGCGACACACTACTATTATCCCGCTCCTCCTCCTCGGCTGCTGCTGTTTGTTGCAGCAAGTCCTCTGCTGCTGCTGCTGTTGTTGCAGCAGGGTACGGGTACAACATATTTTACCCGTACCCGAGAATTCTGTGAGTTCTGTATGAACCTCATACCCGTACCCGAAACTTCTGGGAATTCTGTACGCCCGTGGAGACAATACCCGGCGAACCCGGACGGGTATACTTTTGTAGAACTACTCATTAATTGATGCAACTACAGCAGTACAGCAGGATTAGTGGTACGGAGTTTACCTGGGAGGTGTCGGGTATCTACACATTCTGACGTCACGTTACGTCACACACACACAAAAAAAAACACTAACACAAACGAGAACACTAACATTTAGTCAAACCAGCGGTTGTCTACGACTCGAAAGAGTGGGTGGTTGACTTGACGGAAGACACCATCAAACCCGTCGATGACTTGGTCGTACGTCGTTATTCCTCGTCCTATTACGGGGGACCATAGTTAGTAGGACCTACTGTAGACACAATAGAACCTAACGTAGA
>JAYJME010003259.1:0-12364 GCA_036873775.1 Costaria costata | reverse complement strand
GTTGCCAACCGACGCTAACCCCAATATATATATATATATAATGTTTTACGGCGTCGATGCCAACCGAGGCCAACTATTATATATATATATATATACATACGGCGGGGGGGGTATGTATTCGTCCGCGGCTTCTAATACATCACCGCATTTACGGGAGCACGTCATCGTACTTTTCCTGCCTGTTCTCGAGCTTCGTATGTACCTTGGTATGTCCGTTCCCAGCGGACGCATTCCTACAGACTAACACCAGCGCAAATCCACGATCAATGTTTTGTCTTGGGAATATACGGCGTGTACGCTCAAAACAACAGTACGCTCGAGGAGTCAGTGTTGTCACCTTAGGCCACCACCTCTTCCACTCCACCCGAAGACGACCACTTTGTCGTCAGCAGACGCCACCACAAATCGCCCGCTCAGCGTCTTCAAGTTGAAGCAAGGGCCTTCCATCTCCGGCGCCGCTGCCAACGGCGCCAAAATTGTGCCGCCCACGTTGCTGCTGCCGCCGTCGGAAACCCTACAGGGCGAGGAGGCGCTGCGATCAATGCCGCCTTCGGCACCGGCGACGACATGGTTAACAGCGCACGCCACCACCTCGAACGCCGCGAGGACGGTTACGAGGGTATCGGGTTTGCATTCGTCGGCGGCGGCGTTATTGGCGGCGTCATCGGCAGCGGGGGCGGCGGCCGCGGCGATGCTGCCGCATGAAACACCGTTTTCCCGATATTGTTGCGCTTCCCCATTTTCTCGCTGACGACCACCATGGTGGGGCGTCCCTTCTCCGCATGCTTTCGCAGAAGAGCAGCACGCCACGGCTACCACGTCACCCCCAACTGCAGCAGCGGCCGGTGGGCTGCCCTGCCTGTCAGCCCAGGGAGCGCGGGCACCCGCCTCGAGTGAGGCGTTAAGTAGTGGGTTGACGCCGAGCACCGCCATCCCGGTGACTCGTACACCTGGCAGAAGGTGCAGAGGACCGCCTGGTCGCTCTTCAAGCGTGCCCGCGTCGAAGACTCGGAGGCTAGACGAGCAGGATAGGGTGGAGGACAACACCTGTTTCGCGTCGCCCCTGCCCCGGGATGCGCTTTTGGTGGCAGTTTCAGCGACAGCTGTGGTCTTGACACCGTAGTGGTCACACGCCACGACAATAGACCGCGTGGTGGGGACGTAAACCAGGTGGGTAGGGCTCAGTGGCAGAAGTTTCTTGTGGCACTGATCTCGCGGTTCTCCGCTGAGCGTGCCGACAGACAAGAATAGCCACCTTTCGTCGTGGCTAGCGCCCCCGTAATCGCTCTTGGTGGCATCGCTGCCGCCTACTCCCGCGGTGCCGGATGAAGGGTAGGGGTTGATGGTGTCTTGAGTGGAAGACCCCCGGGTTGTGAGCCAGGCGAACAACTTGTGACCTGCGTCACCCCGCTTCGTTTTGTCCCCCCCGTACGGCAGATGGACGACGTTGTGCTGGGGGTGACATCCTGTCCGGCAGACCTACCCGCCGACAAGAGTGGACGGCATAAAACAAAACGCAGGCATGGCAGTGGCAGTATTACAGCAGGTTTCCAGCCACGGCGCTGCAACAACAAGAAGACGAGATCCCGAACTTACCGCGCGAAAACTACGGTCTAGGAGGGGGAAGGCGGGGATGACGTGGAAATTGCCTGCACGAGCCAGTAGTCTAGAGGTCTGGGCTTGAAGCCATCTGACGGATTCACAACCATCATCTGGCGTATTTTAGATTGGTTTCGTGGGCCTAACCTGAATGCAACGCCACATGTCCCGTCCCCGCGTGCGGGACCTCTCCGCATCTGTGCCCTGACGCAGGACCGCGTTTCTGCCTCCGTTGACGAACACGCTTTCTCCATCGCGAGGGAGATCGTGGTCATTTTTTCGCCCGATTCCTCCCTTGTCTTCTTCCCCAAACTCGCCGCTGAACACCACCAGCCGCGTCGGTCCGTGACCTGTCTGAAACGACGCCGACGTCACGAGCTTACCCGCCCGACCCTCTGCCAACCAACCCTCTCCTATCCGACCTTCTCCGACATTTTCTCGCCCTCGGCCCTCGTCAGAGCCCCCACTCGTCCAGCATTCCGCAACGGCGACGGCTCCACCCGCGGTGGCCGCCACTAGCGACAACCTCTTCCCCGAGGGATCTCCCGACCAAACAAACGTTAAGCTTCGAGTCAGGGTCGCGGTCTCCCGCGCCCGATCGGCTGCTGCCCAGCCTGCTGCAGCTTGGTTTGGCTCCTCGCCGTTTCCACCGGCCTGCACGCCCCATGGAGGGCACCATGTCGCGATTTCTGGGAGGACGCTGCCGCCGCCGGGCAGGCCAGGTTGCTGCTTGGGAACAGCGAGAACGCTCTCGTCGGTGGACGGGGGGGTCGTCCACGCGAAGACTTTGGCGAGGGGGCAGTCCCAGAAAGCGATCGCGATTAACACCGGTGGTGCCGCTGTTGTGTGCGTTGCGTGTGTGTGCATGTCCGGTGCGAGAGGTGTCGGGGCGGGTTTCGTAGTGGAAAGCGTCGAAAGAGACGGGGGGGGCAGGGGTGGGAGAGGGAAACACACAGTGCAGATATACAGAGAGAGATGGAGAGACCGTCAGACACAGACGCGATGATAGAGGAAGAATAAGAGAGACGAGGAGGGGGGGAGAAATAACGTTTATGATGCGGAATATATTGGTTCGCGGGAGTGGAGCCGCAAGGTGGTCCCCCGAATACGGGAACGGACGGAAGTTTAACACAGGGGTCGAAAGCGGTACCAGCATAAATGTCCTCATCGTTGGTCAATATTTCCCAAATCCCGCCGCTCACGGGTCTCGCGTGAAAAAGAGTAAAAAAACGGCTAGTCCCGCTCCCGTTCACTCCGTGTATCAATATATCTACCACTCCGACCACGCCCTCTCGTCTAGGCACCATGGAATCGCACAATGGTGTCGGTCGTCCTGCACGATCAGCACACATAAAACAACGAGGTGGTGGTGTCGAAACCAACAGACCCGGCCGTCGCGCTAACTTGCAGATAATGGTGCGAGCAACATGCCCAAAATTATCTCCCGTGAACGGGTTCGATGTAGTCTACTATTAAACTTCAGCATGCGTGATTTGCGTCACTCACCTGCGCCTCCTGCATCTCCTCTTCCTCCACCTCCTCCTCCGTCTCCTGCATCTCCTCCTCCTCCTCCCCCTCCCCCGTCTTCGCCTTTCTTTGCTGAGTTACCAAGTAGTGATCGCATTCCCAGCGCGCTCACATTGTCGTCGAGCTGCACTCGGTACACCTCGTTTAGCGCCACCACCCCACGCGTCTCGCCCGTGCCTGCCACCTCGCGCGTGGCTTGCCTGGCCGGTGCCTCCAGCACAAGCAACACTATCGTGTTTTCGCTGCTGATAACGGCGACGATCGCCCCCGCGGTGGCCGCATGCTGCGCTATGAACGAGGGCGGAGATGGACGCCAGGAACACGCCGGGAGCAATCCCGCCGGCTCGACAACGTTGACCGAGTCCTCGGTGACTTGCACGATATAGCCGCCCCCGGGTTCTACGCGACCTAAGTGTATGGTGTGCCTGTCACAGGCGAAGCCCTGCCGGTGGAGGTTTAGATGCGGGTAGAGTTAGAGGGGTGGGCAGACTTCGTTGCCGTTTTAGCGGGACTCATAATTATCGTTCGTATATACAGTAGGACCTTACCGTTTGCGAGGAACTTGTTACCAGGTGGGGCGCGCAATCGCGTTTGGTAGTCATCGATCGCGAGCAAAAACCAAGGCAACCAATCAGCTTGCAGAATATTAAGTCGCCGATGTTCGTGCCGACAGCACTACATCTTCATGGTAACTGTGGGGCAAGTCACAACAACGCAAACTGCACGATGACAGCTCAGGCGCTCCGATGGATACTGATTGTTTTGAGGTGTGTCGCATTTCCGAAAAATCTGAGTGGGAAAAGGAAGGGGGTGTAACTTACTGCCACCATCGCACCTTCGTCTCTACCACAGGCCAGACCTCCCCGTCAGGCGACATTTTCGACACATGCGACGTCGATCGAGCCCTGTCGGAAAAGAGGAGCAGGTGCCCCCCCCCCCCGCACATCGCCACCCTCGGCCTTACCGGCTGGACCCCTTGCCGCACGTATGCCGTGTCCAGGCCGGTGGCAACGATAACCACCCTCGACGCCTCGAGGGGTCAGAAGCGGTTCCGTGAAGAGCGTTGCCCCCGCGCGTAACCCGGTGGAACCTTCCGCCACGGCATCAAAGGTTAATCCGTGTTCTAGGATGGACAGGCTAGCGGTAGCGGAGTCCTTGTCACCACCAGCGTTATCACCGTGTGCCCCGGTGGCCAACACCGCTCGAAACCCTTCCGGCGTTTCCCGCGGTTCGGGTAGTAACCCCTCCGTGTCCCCGAAATCGCCCATGGTTTCGGTTGGAGGCCTTCCTTGTCGCCGATCGAAGAGTATGGGACGGTTATTTTGTCTCCTAGCACCGTCCCCGCCGGCCTCAACGATGCCAGTCACGGGACCGAGAGAGTCGCCCAGCCCCTCCAACTGCTGGAGCACTTCCCATGACACGATCGGAGCGCCATCTGCTCCCTGACTGTTAGCGCTGAGCAGGTAGTTACGCCCGGCGGGGAGTGCTGACGGAGCATCTTGTAACAGCCGTGCGACGGCTTGGAAGGGAGAAGAATGCCCTCCGGCAAATATTAGGCTGTTGGATCCCACCGGCAGGAGGAAGTTTACCTTGGTGGGTAGGGGTGAAGCCGGCCGGGACCTTAATGTGCCGGTGGCGACGAAAGTATGGAGACATTACCAGCAGGGGAGTAGGGGGGGGGTAGAGATATGTTGACGTGATGGTGTTACGCAAGGCCGGTATAGAGCTCGGTGGTTCGTGCGGAAGTTGAGTTGCGGGTCGGCGTACCAGATGGGTGTCGGCTTTGACAGATAATGTGGCGCAATCGATGAAATGAAACCACCTCGGCGTGAGTTACACACTCGCACGGGAAGCAGGAGCCCTTTGGTCGCTTTCGGCGCCTTCGTCGTCCGAAGTGCTTCAAAACACGAATGGAACAATAGAACAGAAGCTGAAACCTGTTGTTCTGTATGGTATCGTGTCGCTCAAATGAGTATTTGAAGCGAGTCGAATGCGCAGATATATACTGCTGAGTCACAACGAACCTTGCTTCCAGCTTGACACATTCGATGCGCGTGCTACCATTCCGCCGGCCGCCGTCGCCACCGCCTCGCGCCTCTTTTCCGGAGCGGTGGCCAACACCCACGACGTCAACCGAACGGTCGTGGAAGATCGAAATGCGATGAAGGTTACCACCGACGTCCATAACGAGAAAATCTTCGCGCTCACCTGGGGGGGGAAACAGCATTGGATAGAAATGCCAACATGTGAAGGGTTTCAGACACTCTTCCCCCAGACAAGTGGCAGACCAACCTCTCGCCCCCGCCAAGCAAAATTGTTGTTCTGTTGCTCTTGGTTGGGCTTCCCCCAGGAATAGAGAGTCCGTCCCACGCGTGTTGTTTCTGATTACCCAACGCCCACCGCATCTCTTTTCGTACGCCTGCTTGCTCTCTGTCATGAGTCTGTTTTCCCTCTTTCGCACGCCTGTTATTTGTCCCGTTTCCTCCTAGAGACACGAAAAAAAAATGCTTGATTGACGTGAATCACACCACAGCAGCCCACGGCAGTCACTAATGTATGTCTCACCCATCTCCCCTATCCCCCGATCGTTTTGTGGTTCTCCTTCTCTGCCCACTGCTGCGTTCGGAACAAGCGCAAGCGCTGCTGGAGCGTTAGCCCCCCCCAAAGGACAGCGACACCTTGCCCAGACGGGTACGCTGATCATCGTCAGGCCTTGCCCGCTTGGACACCCCCCTCCAAGCAACGGACGGCCATCTTCGGCAAAAGCTCTTACCCCTTCGGGGTCGACACAGAGGAGACCCCCTCCAGCGAGAGCAGCGATGCGCGTGCCGGGGTGCAAGATTTCCACACACCTTCGACAGGGAGGCAGGCGGGGGTAGGATATAATACGAGATGAAAAAACGGGTTCTTGAGCGTTGACTTACACCGCACCAAGCATCATAGGTAGTTTTGTTGGGGCAGGGCTGCGGAGACCGTACACATAAGGTTATCGTACGTACATAGATGGTTATTACAAATCAAAAGCTCCAGAACAAATAAAGGCAAGGGATGATTTGTTATGATAAGCACGGCGGGTCGGCTGCTGCTGCTGCTGCGGCGGCGATCTAATGGTGGTATGACAGGCTGCGATTTCGGTGGGAAAACATAGACCGAAATAAAAATAAAACAACACGTTCGTTTTGTCCAACGATGCGTGCTGCGATACAGTACAGGCCCGCCAGAAAATCCTATTTTGAGTGAGTCTAAGATTCTTATTGTGACGCCACCCTCGAACAACCTTGAGCATAGGCTAATATATAGGATTTAGTGTAGCGCTCGCCGCCGAGCTTCCATTTTTCTTAGCAAACGCCCAGAAGTGAGCATTACGTTCTTATTACGTAGACACTTTCTCGTTGGCGGTCTTATACTGTAGGGGTAATAACAGTAGCTCTTATCTTATTGGTCAAAAATATTTCTAACAGAGATTCCCAACTGAGAAACATCCCCCATTTTCGTTTTTTACACCCTAATCATGACGGGTGCTAAGATAGAGATGGGCACTTTTTGGCTAAAATCTTTTCTGGACGACAGGGCTCCTTAACCCCAAACCGTCGGGATTCCATTCTTTTTTTGCCAACATATTTCATTGTACACCTGGTCCATGGAATGGTCCATCGGGCTAAGCTCACAAAGGCTCTCAAAGTTGGGGTTTCGGATGAGGTACAGAAGGCCCCCCAAGTGGGGAGCCTTAGAGAAAAAAAGGTGCACCTAGAGATATCGTAGCATGTGTCTCATGTGATTTTCTCGTCGGGGTTAAGAGTGCACCTTTTCGTCCAAGCCTGTTCTTGGGGGGATATTTAGAGCGCTCCTCAAATGAACAGCCTCAGAAAATATCAACATCATGGAACAACAGGAGCAACACCATTATGGTAGTGTGTGTCCAATCTGTGAACCCTTTTTGCTACTCCCAAAACATTCTCACACTGTATCCTTCCAACTGTTTTGTCCCCAACAACGTGCATCCAGTTCTAACAAGGGGCTACAGTGCCTTTGGCTAATCGAATCACATTTCTCTCTGGGCTGCAGTTGACAATGGGCGCGGCTTCATAAAAAAAAGGGACGGAATCTTACCAGTCCCCGGGGCTCAAAGCACCGCCGCCGCAATTCGAACTCCACCGGTACGTCCGTAGGGCCACCTGTCGGCGGCGGCCCCGACCCCCTTCTAGACGACCACCTCCAGTTTCGTCAACCAATAAGGCGATGACAGGACGGACATCCCGGAACTCCATGCTACCCCGCCCGCCTCCGCTGACAAAAGCAATGTCTAAAACGGCTGTTGCAGCTGCTGGTGGTGCGCGTGGATGGGGCGGTGTTCCGGAGGAAAACCCCTGCAGGCGTTCGTTTGCCTCTTGAATTCGTTGGGAGGGCGTAGAAGAAGTGTCATTGATGTTGCGAGCATGCGCTGCGTCTGAGGTGACAATGGGGAACGCGACTTGGCGCGCTAAGACACCGCCGTCGACGCCCACCTTTCGGACGTCTATGCCGTAAAATGTCAGCAAAGTCAGCATTCCATCGCATGCACAAGCTGCCACCACTTCCGAGCTCTCTTTCTGATCTTGATCCCCTTCTTTTCTTGCTCTCTGATTGGTCGATGATCGCCGTCATCGTCGTTTCAAAGTGGTGAATACATGTAGCCGAGCACGCCAAAAAAGCAGCACGAATACGTACGCACGTGTCGCGTAGGACGCGGGTTGGTCAGCAGGGCAATCGCTTCTGTACACAAGTACAAATAAATGCATGACGCTTCTCATTTGTTTCAGAGGGATGTACAATATTTATTTTGGCCCAGCTTCGACAAAATGGTAAAAACATGCCTTGACTTTAAACACTATAACCCTAATCCTAACCCTGACCCTATCCCCGACCTCTTGGGGGATTTTATTGGGAATGAAGATGTCATGAAGAGTTAGTCGTGAGCTGTCAACCTTTTTGTCGAAGCTGGGCCGAGACGTACACACTACTGCCCAAGGCGAGAAACACTGTCTTGAGCCTCGTTGCCCGGCACACGCTGTAAACGAGACAACCGAAACAGCAAACATGCTACTGTTAGTATTAACGGGGGGCCATAACAAGCAGAAACCACGATGGATTCAAAACCTATTCTAAGGGATCACGATGCGTGTCCCCGACAGGTTACGAGCCTCGTACCTCGGAGCCATCTCAATCCACACCTCTTGCGAGGAAGAGGATGGAGTGTATAACCTATCGGGGACACGCATCGCGATCCCTGATACCTATGTACTTCATATTCCCCTAACTTTACAACTGTAAACATTTTTGGTTCTGATTAGTACTGTATGGTTCCCCGTAGTAGTTCGTGCTCACCTCAAGGTGGAGGCTGGGCCTCCAGACGGTTAACAACGCCGATTCCGATGCTGCCTTGAGGCGATGGCCTCGAGGACCAGACCCGAGAGAGCCCGATGCCAGTACCACCAGTTGGATAGATGCATCCCTTCCCGTGCTCCCCTCTCGCGCACGGTCAATGTTCGAAGGAGATTCGGGCAGCAAGAGCACGAGCTCCCAGGCGAGCTGACCCTTTGCGAGCAATAGGTGATCTTCTGCACTGCCTTTCTTGCGGAGCACATCAAAGGCAAAGTAGGACTTGTCAAGAAACGGAATTATGCGGCTGAGCGCTTAGTTGCTGTTCACTCTGAAGTGATCTGATACTGCTATTATATGACAACTGCAGGTGTTCTAGCTGCGCCCTGCCGGGGCTGTCGCGACTTCAAGGTTCACTATTGTCGACACGGGGGATTTCTGACACAACCGCGTAAATGCAGACAAACGTAGGACGAGAGAACACAACGACAAGATTCGCTTACGACGTACTCGAAACGAGCTACTAATACCTCGTAGCGATTCCGATACCTGTGATAACACGGGGAAGTTTCTACTACCAAAAATTCTCGTCACTGGAGACGATAATCCTCCACGAGCATTCGTAAGTTTGTAAACCAGGTACCAGGCACCTGGTCTATACATCTACTGCATACTATAGAAGCAACAGTTCGTGCTCGACGAAAAAATACAGAACGCTGTCTGCGAGCCAGATTACACGAAACCACACGACGATTTACGTAATGCGAAGTACATGATTGACTGACCTCTGGGGATTGCAGCCAGGGCCAAGATGCGACCCTCGATCTTCGTCTGGTTCGCCAAGTCCAAGGTCTGACCTGCGTCGCTCCTGGCATCAGCTTCCACCCATATCTCTAGAAAGGCGATCCTTGCAACAGCCAACCAGCCACAATATGTTATGGATCCAGAATACGTGGAGCCGACGGAAAGCCGACCAGCGGCGGCGGCCGTGACGGCGCTCGCCTCGAGGATTGTCTCCATGATTACGGACGCCATTCTCGTCGTTGCTTTTGGTTTATCGCTCTGTGATACTTGGCACGTATCTATGCCGTTCGTCCATGCTGGATATTATATCTTGACACATAACAAGCAAGGCAACGACCAGCAACGACGCACACGGGTACAGACAACACGCGATGGACGATGGATGGATGCGATTCTTCTTGACGCGTCCGAAGGTCTAAACTCCATTTTGGACCCCTGTCCTGTTCATGGTATAACATATGAATACCGTACTGGGGCAAATTTAGGTGTGCAGTTGTGTACCAGCAGACCAGGTTATAAGGTACCAGGTACAAGGTATCATACCGGTAGGGTACAAACCGTACAAGTTTGTTGCGGAAATTTGAAGTACCCGTGGTGCTTCTAGTTTTCGATAAATTCAAAAAAATATCCACGCCAAGCCAAGATTGAAGAACCGTCCAGACTGTTCGAGATCCAGGGGATCTTGTCCTCCTCACTGAATGACAGGTCAGCTTAGGTCAGTCGTGCGTGTGCCGCAACCCCCTCCACACGATAAGACGTACCTACGGGCGACCAAAGAAAGGGGTATCCATGTATCCATATATATGTACGTGCTTGCTTCCGGCAAACAATCGACAATCGACCTCGACCTCGGAAACCCAAACGCACTCTTTTTGTCGTTTCAAAATATAGTTTTCATAAATCTTGGAAAGGCGTTATTCCATCCTCTCACATTCTGGATTTATCAATCCAGTTTTGCGTCCATCGAGCAGAGAGCGTGCGCGTTCCACTCCAAGCGTTACCAAGGCACCCGTGCTCTGGTGGGAGGTGACGCCGCAGGAAAAAGTGAAGGGGATCGCACAGGAATAAACGCAAGAAGCACGGCTGGCGGGTGGGAAAGCAACGGCATATACATAGCATCGATTACCGAGAGATTCGCGAGACAGACAGGGAGGGGGGGGGAGGAGACGACCGACCAAACGGCGTGCCCCCAAGCAGGCGCAGATACGACTACGCTACTGCCCTGCCAGGCAAAATTACTGGTGCCACCGCCGGCGAGGCTTGAAGCGGTGCCTTGCCCCATCACCTACTCTCCGTTCATCGCGCTTGCAGCTTGATTTCGGAGAGATATGTCGGCGATGGCGGTGGAGGCGGAGCCAAGCAGCAGCGCTAGTACGACGAGCGGTACTACGACTTTAGCCACGACCGATACGCTGTCTGACGGCAATGAGGGGGATTACTATCAGGTCAGAGACCAATTACTACATAGATCGGGGGTGCGGCTTGCTTTTGCTGTTCTTAGGGTTGCCTTGTCGAAGTCGGGCGGGGGAGGGGGGGGGGGGGGTGCTAGTGTCCCGAGGCGCGAAGCGGGACACGAGAAGCTGCTTGTGCTGGACAGACGGTTCAAACTGCGGCTTCTTTTTGCTTTGTAGTCTAAGGTCAAGTCATCCTTTGTGAAGTACGGAGTATTAATGATAACCCCCCCGTGATGTTTACGTTTTCCCCTCGACCTCGACATATCGTCAACTACCACAGCAGCAGCAGCAGTACCTGGTACCTGGTACTTGGTATCGTACCAGAACTCATCTGTACTCGTCTGTGTATATACGAGTGTTAGTATATACGAGTGTTCAGCGTGTTGATGTTGTTCTCGGTTTTGCTGTTGTCATACTCGTAACCAGGTGTACCTTGGTACATACCGGTATGTTATGCAAATACTAGCAGCAGCAGGAGCAGACTACACATAGAACCGCAGTACAGAGTATTAACGTTGCCACAGGCTTGGCAAGGATCGACCCTCCCAGGGCACCAAGCTCTCAGGGCACCAAGCAGCAAGTCAACTATATACAGCAGTAGCTACAACATGTACCACTGATGCTCGTGCAGGGACCGCCTGCCGACACGGCCGACGTCCCTCCATAGGCCTCTTCGATACGTATGATAGCTCTCGGGCAATCAAAACATTTTGCGTGGGTTGACACATTTACGTACGTCGAAGTACGAGGAGGGTACAGCAGTACGTACTCGTACCAGTATACTTTGTGTCATATCATATGATATCATCCTTCGTAACCTTTGCGCATTTCCCATTTCCGCATCGTCTTTCCAATTTCCAATTTCCAGCCCGTGTTACTTTTTTTCCCTCCTCCCGATAAACATTAACATTCCCACCCGCGTGTTCGGGCGCCAACGAACTTGGGCATACAGAGTACTCGTTCGTAGAGTTGGACCATTTTTTGTTTTTGTTTTGGTACACCGCAAAGGTTGATGTCGTGGGTTCGAACCCCCCCCCCCCCCCGAGTGCAACTACGAGTACCTCGTATGTACTGGTAGGGACTTTTCTTGCTGAAAACTTGACTTGCCTTGCCGAAAAGCGCTATAAAGCGTGAGTCAGCAAAATTCGATGAAAATCGATGAGCAGTGGGATAAAAATGAAGGCATGTACCCGTAGTGGGGAGAGGGGAGAAGAGCCTGCTTAGTGAATACTAGGGAGGGAGCTGGAGTAGAAGGGCGAAGATAATAGATGGGATGAAAACAAAAAGAAGGAAAAAAAAGTACTCTCTGCTCGTACGAGTATCGTATTTTGGTATATAGGTAAAATTGCGCGTTGCTGTTTAAATTTTCAATGCCAACAACCGCTCGTGTAGCAGCAGTCTAAAAAATCTCTGTACCGGTACCCACTAAACTGCAAGCTTGAAGTTGACGCGACTTGCGTGATGCTCGTCGGCAGCTGGACGTGCTCAGTTTCGGCGTGGGGCTCATGGGAGGGGTGTGTGTGTTTTCGTCCCATTTTTTCCAAACGTCAGATGTTTGAACGCACCAACCGGGGTCACACAGGGGGAAGGTAAACACAGAAGATTTCTCTCCACCTTTCCTC
>JAYJME010003258.1:0-12366 GCA_036873775.1 Costaria costata | reverse complement strand
CCGCCCCCCCCCAATGGAATTTTGGGTTTTTAACCCTTTTACTATCATACCGCAAAAAATTATCCCACACTCGTATTTCCAAGTAGTTTTGTCCCCCCAAAAAACCGTTTCCGGCTCTAAAGGGGTTAAGGTACGCCGACAAAACAGTGTAAAGCTACGTTTTGAGCGAGGCACAGCGCCACTCGACCAAGTTGTGACCAAACCGCAACAGCAATGAAAATTGAGATAGCCCGCCTATCACACCCGTAGCAGCACCCAACTGCAGTCCTAAAGGGGCTATATATAGACCAACGACGATGTCTGGAGGTTGCTAAATCCCGTGAAGACCCGTGATGACGTGGTAGCTTCAACCTGCTACCGGAGGCTGCAGTTTCCTTCCTTTATATTCGGGGCGAGGAGAGAGCCTCCCTTGCGTTATCGGCACGGGAAAAGGAGAGAGTGCCAGCTCGAGCAAAACCGTGAAGGCTTGCTTCGGCAGGACTTCGGCTGATCCGATTATCGCCGATAGATATAGGGAGATTCTCGGATAGTTGGAACTACCGACGTATCTTCCAACCTTACATGCGTGGCGATCGTTCTGCGAACCTTTCCCAAAGCCTGTCCTCCACATAAGGGATTTTTTAACTTATTTTTTGGCTCTCAGAACTGATTTCTCGCCATTTTTTTTCACCGGTTTTACTCCGCTGGACTCTCTAAAAACACCGATACACTCCTCAAGATCCACCCCGTGGTATTCCGAGGGCTTTCTGGAGGACAAGTTCTCCGATTTGCTATTACGGGGGACCATAGTTAATAGAACCTACTGCACACACAGTAGGATACTGCTGTAGACACCAAAACTTATAGATTTCCCTATTTGTGCTACGTAACAATATTTGGTCCTCTTTACTATGGTCCCCCGTAACAGCAAACACAGGGAAATATATATATATATATATATATAGGTTTTGGTGTTTACAGTAGATCCTATTGTGTCTACAGCAGGTCCTATTAACTATGGTCCCCCTTAACAGGGGCCTAATTTTGATTTTTGGTGCAACCTTACCAGTTTTCAGAAATGGGTCTTGTTGGTCTGAACTGGGGCCAAAAATAATGAATTATTGACAGTTTTCAGAAATGGGTCTTGTTGGTCAGAACTGGGCCCAAAAATAATGGATTATTGAGGATTTTGGCGCTGAAAATCATCATGTCCTCAGAGCTGGCAACTTGGACGAACACTCAAACTCGTATCATATGACCCTGGAGAAACGGAAATGCACGCCAGAAAGCTCTAGGGAAACTACGGAGAGCATCCTGACGAGTCTACCGGCGGTGTTTTTGGCCGTCCCGCCGAGTAAATCGCGATTTTTTGGCCAAACAAAATCTCAGTTCTGAGGGCCGCAAAAATATTTTTTCCCTACAATAGTTGGTCTAATATAAAGTTGTTGCCTCGTTATCCCTGATACCTTCAAGCTTCAGAACCCTTCAGGCAAGCAGTAGGAGGAGAGATCCCTTTACCGGTCTCGTGCCCAGAAACACACCTGGTATGGTACAAGTACGTACCAGATAAAGTACCAAAAATAGTGCGCGCTATAGAGGTTTTTAGCCTGTTTTTTTTGTGTTTTGGGGTGTTTTTTCTTGGCAGATCAAGAGAAGGTGTCGACCAAACCCAACTCTAACCCTAACTCCACCCCTAACCCAGGCTAAGTAAGGCTACGACCCGAGCGCAGCTTTGTATAATGTGGTATTTTTCGTGCTTTGATTTCCCGTGACTTTTATGTATTTTTGTCTGTCTTTGTTTCTGCCTTTCTTTATTTCTGCCATTCTTTATTCTTTCTGTATTTCTCCTCTAGGTAGTCTTCTTTTGTTTCCCCCATTGCGTGTGCGTTTTGGCTCGTGCTCGGGGTAGCTCTGTTGTCTTTCGCTATTGCTTCCAAGCTGTGGCTCTCCTTTTCGGTTGGAATGTTGCTTTGTTATCCTCTGGTCGTGCTTTTGTTTAATTCCTTTTCGTTTTTCTTTTCTTTTCTTTTCATTTATTTTTTCTTATTTTTATATTATTTTCATTTTCTTTTGATTTGTTTCGCCTTCTCTCTTTCGATGCATGTCGGTTGCCGGCGTATGCATCTAGGTTGTATCTGTCGTACCCAGTACGATGGCATGACAGCCAGTGCGTTGTGCGATGCATTATTATTATTATTATTATTATTGTAATGCGTTATCTCTGTGTCGTAGCTTCTGTGACCACAGAGCGTGTTTCTCCTAGGGTGAAGAATCAGCACGGACAATGGGTGTGCTGGATGTCGACGAATAGAAGAACGGTTTAATGTGAAGAACACACACATTGTCCGTGCTGATTCTTCACCTTAGGAGAAACACGCTCTGTGGTCACAATCTACGACACAGAGATGATGCATTACAGTAATGCATTGTACCACGCACTGTCATGCCATCGTACTGGGTACGAAGGCAAAAAAGACATTCATACGCCAGCATAGTATATACTTCGTAGCAGTAGTAGCAGTAGTAGCAGGAGTAGTATGATACAAGTATCGGCCCTCTTATAGTAGTAGTAGTAGTAGTAGTCTGTAGTATTAATAGTACAACTACTGTTACTACTCGTAGTATCGGCCCGCTCATAAGGAAGCAGACAGCCTAGAATTCCTAAAACATTAAGAAAGTGTGTAGCTCACCGTCTGTAGGAATTCCTAAGAAATCCACCCCCTTCTCGCTCCGCCAGAGTAAGGATGTTAGCGTAACATCTATTGCCATAATCACAGCTTTGTCACGAGAAGGCCGATACTGTAGTAGTAGTAGTAGCAGCAGCAGCAGTAGTAGTACAGTAGTAATACGAAGTAGTAGTATACCGTATTTGGCCTGATATACCACCCTTCTCTAACCCCACCACAGGAAATAACCTGTGATAAAAAAGCAAAGTATGAATCTACAAAAATAGTCAAGTTTATCACCGAGGTTCTTTAGATATCTCCCCCCCCCTGGCGGCAGGGCTTCCAAACAACACCAACAAACTTATCACCCGGGGTCCACAAAAAAACAGCGCAAAGGTGCGCGACGGTACTACAGTACCGCACATTGAGAACAGCATTGAATAGGGGTAGAGCCCTTTGGCACGGGCGGTCCATCGCCGTGGACAGAACGCGTCTGTGGTTCCGGCACCACCTGCTGGTCCCGATACCGCCTGCTGGCGCGCCTCAAGCCACGGATGAGCCATGATCGCATCTATTTTCGCCCGTCCCAAACCCCTTCTTCTGCACCTGCGCCTCAAGCTCCGACAGCAGAGCATGGCGAGCCAGCCAAAGCAGCAGTGCCGTGCCCCCTTAGCTCTCTCAGACCAAGTGATATGCAAACGATGGTTATTTTACGCGTTGTTCTCTCCCTCTTGCTACACCGCCCGGTACCAGCCTGGAAGCGTCAAAAAGTGAATGTACCAATTTTCCCAGCTTGCTGTATCACCCCGCCTGCTGCCAGGGTGGGTGTGCTAAATGTATACCAAACATTCCCTGTTGTATTGCTATCACCCCCATCGATATCACCCCAAGTGAAGCAACCACCTCCGGGGGCCCATAGAGAAAAACCCAAATAAAGCATGCCTTTAATCACCTTGATCGCAAGACACCACCCGACCACAGGAAATCACCCCGGGTGATAAAAAAAGCAAACCCCAAAATAATTATCACCCGGGATAGTTTGCAGTAGTCTAATAATAGCAGTGATAGTAGTAGTAAAGTAGCAGTTGTATTGTGGTGGGATCGTCGTATGGAGACACCATGGGATCACCATGGAAGCACCAAGAGATCACCATGAGATACCATGGGAGCACCACCACCATGGAGGCAATATGTAAACACCACATGGGATCACCATGGATAGGTGGAAGTACCATGAAAGCACCATGGAGGAAGCACAATGGAACCATACGACGAGTACCGTAGAGGGGAGGCCTCATTTTTCCCATGGACACACTGTAGTGCCATGACACTGCCGCCATGGCACAGCGAGACATGCCATGACACTGCTATGATAGCCCATAGCCGACATGGCACTAGTGATGGCAGGGCCATGGCACTGCCTTATGGCAATCGCCACGGCACGCCAAATGGACGCACTGCCATGGACTTTTATTGCAGTGCCATGGGCTGTCGTCGTGGCTAGACTGCCGTTGTACGCTTTTCACCAACTGCCAAGGTCTTTGGTTGCGATGGAATACCATGATGACCCTCCACTCCACCCATATCACCCCACCCCCCCTTCTCGCGCTTGGTGCAAGCAATCAATGTCTGCCTGGTTGGTGAAAACCCGACTTGCTCCGTCCCGGCATAGCAGGGATGCGAGGATCTGTGGTCATACGACTACGGCCATGCACGAATTGAGTACACCTCTGACTGATTGCAACAAGCCTGGTTGGTGAAACACGCGACTCGTTCCGCCCCGGCATTGTAGGGATGCGAGGGTCCATACTCTATACGTCTACGGCCATGCCTGACAATGAGTACACCTCCCCCCTACCGTGGACTGGCTCCAACGTTTGCTCCCCGAACTTGCTCGTTTGCGGATCGCGCGCACAGGTCCGCCAAGCGCTGGGCCTCGGCGTAGTGCTCCTGTTTGTGGCCGGGTTGCTGACGCTCGTCTGGCTGGTGGAGTGGCTGGAGCACTACCTGGAGGATGACCTGGGCCTCTCGTAAGTCGTCGTCGTCGTCCAGGGTTTCCCCAATATTGGCGTGTGCTACGACAGGGGTAGCATTTTTGGGGCAAGTTTCTTTTCTGACTTTCCGGGGGAGGGGGGGGGGTCTTTAACGTAGGAAGTACGGGTACCCAATATTTTTTTTGTTTACGTACCCGTCATAAGACCATCCGGTTTGAGAACAAATTAGAGATAGGACCAGATACATCGGCTTGTATATAACGAGAAAAAACTGCTTGGAATTAGCAGCATGGGATAAGTTTTACAGTAGTAAACGATATGGCCATAATAGAGATAAGACCACCTACAGTAAATTGGCTTGTCGCGCGCTGGTCTTAAAAGTGGGTACACCACTGTGACAATTTTTTTCCGATATTTTCCTAGGTCATGGGTTTGTTCATCGGGTTGCACTTTCGTTTGCTCTCAAAAAGTCATCAGTTTTTGGGTGAGGCATTGGGCTCTTTAGGCGAGGACCCTCGGAAAAAAATAGGTTTCGTGCATCCCTACCGTATGTGTGTGTTCTTCACATTAAACCGTTCTTCTTCTCGTCGACATCCAGCGCACCCATTGTCCGTGCTGATTCTACACCCTAGGAGAAACACGCTCTGTGGTCACAATCTACGACACAGAGATAATGCATTAGAAAAAAATGCATCTTACCACGCACTGTCATGCCAGCGTACTGGGTACGACAGGCACAACAGCAATTCCTACGCCGGATAAATCAAAAAGAAAAAAAAAGAAGAACTAAGAAAAAATGATAGAAACAAAATATGTAAATAATGATATTTCGAATATAATTGGTCCGTAAGTGAATCACCAAGCCTGCGTTTACAAGGCAATTTCGAAAATATCGAATTAAACAAGAAGTATCGTTGAACTTCTTTTGCCCTTCTTTGTCCAAATTCTAATTTTTTCGATTTGGGGAGTTGTCGAACTTTATAGATAACGCAGTATATACCATGAAACCGAACGCAATTACGAAAACTTGTGTCGTGTCGTCGATTGCTTCAAAGGCGGGATCCATCAAACTCGAGAGGCATACTTGTATTATGGCCCCCGGAGCAGCCTCAGCGCGAGGTCCGACGGCCTTTAACTTTCTACCACAGGGTAGACCGCCCGCGGCGCCGAAAGAAAGTTAAAGGCCGTCGCAAAGCTCAATGTTTTAGCCGTCGTTGCCTCCCAAAGCACACGAGCACCAACAACCAGGTTACGACGTTGCGCTCAGAATTTCGATCCTGTATCCACGTTGCTGCTGCCCGCGTGATACTTTGAGGCTGCGCCACCCCACCCAGAATGTCCCAAGAGCGATAGCCTCCCAACCGGTGCCGGCCAAAAAGACCTGCCGCTATAACCGCGGTGCTCCCCGGAGAAGGACACGTGCCGTCGCTCGCTTCGTTGGTTGACAGCAGGAAGTCCTAGACTTTATCCGTTACTCAAATTTCAGAACACGATGACACTCGTACTCACTCGTAATATTGCATTCATTCCTCGATAGAAGCCAAAAAAAGTTAACAAAGTCCTATTTTTCACGAAGTTCACGACGACTATTTTTGAATTCCAAATTTTAAAGTGGCCCCAATTACCCGGGTACACCTGTAAATGTCTATGATGCTATGATGCTATGATGCTTGGCCTTCACCCGTTTTTGAGTAATTGTGTTGACTGAGCCACTTGCCTACATCAGCAGTGTGCCGCCCTTCTGTTCGTTGGTTTGTTTTCAAGCTTTTGTCACCCACCACATATTCCACTTGAACCGCTTCGTTAACCGATCAATTTATGTACTCTCTATTTTTTTCTATATATATTCCCATTTTTATCTTCACTAACTCGTCTTTCTCCTTCTCCCTCCCTACAGCCTTGTTGTAAGTCAGATCCGGGGTCACTAAGCAGGCTCTTCTCCCTCCTCCCCACTCCCGACGTAGGTAGGTCTTTTAAATTGCATCGCGAGAAGAGCTCGGCACCTTCTTCCCTCGCTTTGATTTGCATCGCGAGAAGAGCTCGGCACCTTCTTCCCTCGTCGACTCGCGTCGAATTCTGCTTACCTACACTATTTAACTCGCGTATGTACGATATGTATGATACGTTTTCACCCCCATACGTATGAAGTCTACCAGGGTATGGCACACACTTCGACGGTTAGACATACTGCACAGCAGCAGCAGTACCACCACGTTTGCCACCACTACTCGTGTATCATGATGAAACAGGCACAGGTCGAGGTTAAAATGCCCTTTCAGAACCGGAAACGGTTTTTGGGGACGAAATACTTGGAAATAGTGTGGGATATATTCTGTGGGTAGCAACAGGGTTAAGTGAAAGAAGCACGCTTGCCACCAGAACTCGGGTGCTCCACAGCTTTTCCGCTTGCTATACCCTGATCACACCCACCCTTGCCTCATCCTAGATCACACCAACCCTTGAACCTGGATATGTATAAGTATTACCGGTATATAGTTAACCGCCGGCAAGTGTGTGTGTTCTTCATATTAAACCTTTCTTCTACTCGTCGACATCCAGCGCACCCATTGTCCGTGCCGATTCTTCGCCCTAGGAGAAACACGCTCCGTGGTCACAAGCAACGACACAGAGAGATAATGCATTACAAAAAATGCATCGTGGACCCGGTTGGTTCTTGTCCCCCAGCAACGTGTACGATGACTAATTAATAGGTGTTTTTTCAGAAATCAATCGCTTGATGGTGGGGTGTGTTTTTTACTTTATTCCAGACTGTGATGTACCTCTTTTTAACGCAAACTGGACGGGACGGGCGGTACCAGTCGATAGATTCCCAGTGACGTCGCTATTGCCACCCCAGGAGAAATAAGGACACATCAAATCCACAAGATACATATTACGCATCCTTCAGGAACAAGTAAAATACATGCTATACGAAGTAGATCATTATGTGCTCATAAGAACCCACATCCCCACATATTTTCACTACGAGAACACGATTTCCACCCCCTCAGCGCCAGTAGGTATATTACTCTGTTTTACCGCTATATATCCTTATGCGAATTTAATGGCTATTGTATCTTCTTCCCCTCAATATGGACTATGCATCCCTTATTAAATTATACAAAACACGTAGTACGCGCGATCAAAGGTATCCCACGCAGCTTGCAAAGATAAGTTTCGACACAATCCTCGATCTCACAGCTGAAGTTTTTTCTTATATAGTATATCTGAATATATACCTAACAATAGTTATATATATATATATATCGTGCCAGTTACTCATACTTGGTCCAGGGTCCACAGGGTACCGGATTGCCCCAAATAAACGCAACCAACCGCGGTGAACTATCTAACGGCCACACAAAACAAACTAATTTTGGGTATCTTCTATCTCCTTCTCCGAGAGTTCGCTCTTTCTCGTCGTAGGGTGTGGGGCTATCTAGGGCCAGCAGCAGCAGGTGTCCTCGTTTTCCCCTGGCAAACATGCGGCAAGGGATCGGTAACCCGTGATCAGTTACCGATACTCGATATTCGGATGCTTGTCGGTAATCGGGACACGTGTTTTCCCGATATGATCGCCGATATGGTCTGGATGTATCGGTTATATCTGATACGATATGCATCCAGAGTGACCACAACAAAAACGACCACGTCCGCCACGACAGCGACAATAACAATAACAAAAACAACAACAACATCAACAGCAACAACACCATCCTCGCCGCCGTCACCCCCACAGCGACCACCAGCACCAACACCAACAACAGCAACAACAACAACCAACCAAGGTATGCCCTGCTTACCACAGAAGCCTAGGGTTGGAGCTTTTTTTGCCGGCGCATGTGCTCTTCGTGTTTGTTGTTGCTGTCTTCTTTCTCCGATATGCACTCTTAAATAGTCGTGTGTGCTTTGTAGCTTCGTATACCACAGGTGCCAGACATTCATGTTTGCATTGTTCCATTCGTCGGAAGGTGGCTTCGACCTATATACAGTAGATACACACATGATATATAAACATATCCTTATCGCTCATCAGTAGAGCTGCCGGCAGAACTTCCGCTTCTGAAAGGCAGCGGCACTGCTGCTGGAGCACAGAGTCAGTCGTCGTTTCGTTTACTTTAACTCATCGATCGAACTAAGTCGGTCGTTACCAGACAGGCTCCAATAGCTCTGGAACGGGAGGAGGTGTGGAAGGATACCTCGGGAATGGTAGAAATCGAAGCTGGAACAACAATACTCATATTAATATTCGTTTATAGTGGCACTGCATTTAGTTGAAACGATAAATGAACGAAAGTCAGGGTCATGACTCAAGTAGTATTTGTGTACATACAGGTCGTCCCCTGTGGTTCAGAGATAGCCTCGAAAACTTGGACATTGAAACTCACGAGTTGGAACCCAACGCAAGATGCACAAGCAGTGCGTTTTCTCGAATGGCACCAAAATCATTGCCGAGAGCGCTTAATCAATAGTGTGGGTAAGCAGAGTTCGACGCGAGTCGACAAGGAAAGAAAGTGCTGAACTCTTCTCGCGATACAAATTCTAAGCACGTACCGTAGCGGGGAGGGGGGAGAAGAGCATGCTTAGTTACCCCGGATCTGCCTTATACGACTATAATATAGGGAGGGAGAAGGGAAAAGACGGGTGAATAATATAAATGAATATTATAAATGGAAACATAAAAAAATGTGATAAGCATCTTAATCTGAAGATATTTCAGATACATGATCGTATAATATCATACCATTCGCAACAAAAGGACACAACAGAGGCGACTTCATAATCTCAAATAAATTAACCAAATGTAACCAGATGAAGCCAAACGAAACCTCATCGTTATCGTCATGATGTGTGGTGTGTGCGGAGGCGGATTGACATAGCAACCTCGCAACGCTGATGGGTGCCTCCCGAATGAAGAAAACGCCCTTACGGAGAGTAATCTGGTTCGGCAACGAGGAAGAAGAGTGGAGCTCGATCGTCGACAGTCGGGAGGTGGGATTGGTAGAACCCCTCCCGCGCGAGAAGTTTCGTTTCAAGACCGGAACGGTGGAGGCTCTTTACACGGAGGTTCGAGGGTGCACAAGGATCCGAGTCCCTGACACCCCACACACTACCCCAAGAGTTCAGAATTGAAAACAAACGGACCGTTGTCATCCCAGGAAACAGTACCACAACTTCTCGTTTTAATACCCCCACCAGCGAAAAGAAAATAGGGGGGTCTCTAAATATAAGTAAAAACAAGGGACAAAACACGAAACTAAAATGGTTTTCGCTTATTTCGTCCTGTGATCACAGAGCTCTGGTTCGTTTTCAATTCTGACTTTACTAAGAGTGATGTGGTGTCGTTTTTGTCTTTTTGTCGCATACCCCTAGGAGGTTAGTTTAAATTTTGCACCCCAACGGAGACGACGCGAAACTATTGTAAAAGAGCGGCGATAGAAGTGAGGCGTGGACGAATTGAGGGGGACAGGAGTCTAGAGGACGCCCGGAGCAGCACAGAGCCAAGATGAGCTCGCCCCCCCGCACGAGGGCTGGGTCTCACCACATACGCCCTAGGCACCGTCCGAGCAGGCTGCTGCTCCTTGGTTTGCTCTAGTAGGTCATACAATCTGATTAAAAAGCAAGAATCGTTTGGCGGTATGTTGTCTTGTAATTGCTGCTCAACTAATTGTGGAGGGGTAGATTCTCGTAATGTGTGTTTCTCTTGTTTTTTTTGTGTTTAGCCATTTTTCCGACTGCGTGCGTGCCGGAAGCGATAGAGGCAGTCCTCCACAAGGACGTATACTATCATTAAATAGTTTGGTTTTCTCCCTTTTTAGAATAAATACAAGATACTATTAATACCACTACCTACAGGCAGCGGGTAAGACAGTCTAGCTGGTGTAGCCGGCTCCAGACACAACAGCGCTTTAGCCCGTAGCATGCAGGATCAGTGTGAGGGAGGTATTTTCGGCGGTAGCATGTCTACCTGTATCGCGTGCTCGTAGTATAGTATAGTCACATGTCATGCACTCTACGGACATTGCTTCGTATATAATTTGTGTCGGATGTGACGAGTGTCTCTATTTTGTGTCGGGCGTCTGTGGAATAAATCCTGGACTTGGTTGACTTCCGGGGACCCCGACCGTGAGTTATACAGCAGTACTGTACTATTTGGTTTATGTCACTGGCCGCCTGTTGAGTCCTTGTGTCTTTTCGTGACCACGGACTCTCTTTTCTGTAATTGTTACCAGGTACTACTTAACTTTCCAGCCCAACTCGTATGGTATTCTCATAAGAGGTTTTGCCCTCGGCGACTTCCTGGGCCCGTCTTACTCACAGGTGCCTTCCCTTCTCCCCCCCGGTACGTGCAGCAAGAAGCAGGACACAATTAATAATAAGTCAGTCTGATACTTGCTAAATCACAACCAAATAAGAAAAAGGGACTCATACTCCCTCGGGACGAAGTCTCTCAGCGCCTTTCGATGACGCTGTTCACTGTTGCGTGGCTCTCGCGGTCGTGGGTACAATGCGTGGCATCGTCGACACTTACTTTTGAGCTTCATCGATTCGATTTCTCCCCGGCAAGAAGATGTTCCTTTCGCGGTCTTGTACCCAGAAACTTACCAGGTATAACTTGGATATACTGCAAAACATATTATTGCGCTTCAACATATTACTTCGCTTCTTGTAGGTGTTTAGACAGGATATTGGTTTCGTGTTTGTGGAAGTTTTTTCTTCAAAATCGAGAGGAGGCATCGACCCGACCCAACCCTACCTCCAACCCGAACCACGGCCCCAACCTTAACCCCGCTAGAGCCGGGAACGGTTTTTGGGGACAAAACTATTCGGAAATAGAGTGGGGTCATTTCTCCGGTGGTAAAACCTAAGGACATGACTCGAGCGCGGATTCGCCGCGCGTTTTAGATGCCCCGAAATTAATGTGCGGACTCGTATACTATACCAGTATATGATTTCGGGTACCAGACGGCGGAAAGTCGGTCTACTGAGTATGAAACAAGTCAGCAAAACAAGAGAGGGAGACCCGTAGCAAATATATGTAAATAGGAAGAGGAAACAAGGGAAACCCATCACTATAGTCTAATCTAGGTGGTTCTGTTTTTTGTTTGTCGCTTTTCCTTTCCCGCCCAGCTCGTCGGAGGTTTTGTCCTCATCGAAATCTTGGACAAGCCGGGGTCATTGTTATGGTGTCTTTTCCTTAATACGTGACTTCATATATATATCGCGCATAGGGGAACGCAATTTCTCTAATATTTGGGTGAAGCTTTGTACAAACATGCCCTGGAACACCTGGAAGCGGTTTGTCCAGGAAAACACATTGGGAAAAATGAGTTATTCCTAACAAAACGACTTGGAAGGCATGCGATTGGTCTGAGCACATCTTCGTGGCTAGCGCCAGAGCGCCAGTTCTCGGTAATCACCAAAAGTTACTGGCTATTTCATCGTCTCCCACTGCTCATTGCGGTCAGTATAAAAGACCGGGTACGAAGTAAGTAGTGACTTTTAGTTGCTATGGCACGCGGCAGTCGTAGCTGACGAAATTTGGGGTCGATATGCTTGGACTCAACCAGCTCGTAGGTGTCCGGCTTCAATTACGCCCCTCCTCTGTAGCATAGTAGTAGTAGTAGTAGTAGTAGTAGTAGGAGTAGGAGTAGGAGTAGTAGTAGTAGTAGTAGTAGTAGTAGTAGTAGTAGTAGTAGTAGTAGTAGTAGTAGTAGTAGTAGTAG
>JAYJME010003257.1:0-12371 GCA_036873775.1 Costaria costata | reverse complement strand
ATCCGCCATACAAGACCCCGCAACAGCCGAGTGGGTTTCCACCATCATCGAGGAGGCAGGCATACAGACGCGGTTTGCGGCCGGTTGCTCGCCAGAGTTGGGCCAGACGACCGTGCTTGGAGGGTTTCGCCCCGAGCCGCCCGCGTCGCCGCTGGTTCAGCTGTTGCCCGACTTCCTGAGGGATTTGATCGGCGGGCCAACCAGCGGCACGAAAAAAGACCGGCTGCTGTGGGACACCTTGGTGGGTTTCTACGACAGGAACTCGTCCGAGGACCTGACCTTTCTCTCCCTGGTGCTGGTGGACTCGTGAGTTTCGCGTCCGTGCCTTTGACCCCGTTAGGACTGTTAAGAGAGCACGCCCGTGTTGGGGGACAAATTACGTGGAATTAGAGTTAGATACATGATTCTGCGCAGTGCAGTACTATCAGGATTGAGAAACGCGCGGTTCGTCGTTTTTCATCATACGCTGGAAGGGGAGCAATGAGTCGAGCTTGAAGTGAACTCCCGCGTTTTGTGGTGTATGGCATGTCCGCTTGTCTCTGCAGATGAGGGTTTCCCAAGCGCGCGCAGGCGTTGGGCGTGCAACCCTTTTTTTAATCCTATATCTCCGCCGTTTATTCACTTTTGAGCATATGCTGACAGACGGCGTGCGTCGCTCCAGTCGGTTGGCCCCGCAGGTTTAAACCAGCCGTTGTGGCAAACATTCCGACTATGGGTAGTTCATGCATCGTTGGTGGCACTGCTGTTTCGCGCTCGCCATGGTAGCATCGTTCCCGTCTCCCCTCGATAACGCCGTCATATCTACTGACGCCGCCGTCTCTTGGAATCGATCGCTGTTCGTCCGCCACCGGCAGCTACAAGACGCGGGTACCGCGCGTGACGGGCATCGGGAAAGACTCGGACCCGGGCACCCTCCAGTGCATGCTGGACAACTGCAAGCAGGAGGTCATAGACTGCGCCAAGGATTCAGACTGTCGCGCGTGCATATCGTGCCTCACGAACTGCCCGCCGAACGACCAGGTAAGGGAGGAGATAGGGGTGGAACCACCTCTCTCTGCCGTCGTTTCCCTTTGCCACCTCCTCTTTGTGGTCGTCAGGGGACACTCGGGGTACATCCCCGGGTTTCGTAGGTGCGTATGGATCTTGCGGCGAGTATATAGGATACAGCTTGTTGCTGTTAGTTTATGTAGTATGTATCCCTTTGGGACCCAGATACTTCGTATAGGAACTGTGGATTTAGCAACCGTCGACTTTGAACAGGAGGGGTGCGGGCAGTATCGTAGTAAAATACTGTGCGCGCGTCGTACAACTGCTCACATTGTAACGCGGACTCAAAATGATGCAAACCCCGTAACCCAGCAACGTGAGACCGATGCCGTGTTCGTCATATCTTGCCGTTAATTGTCTCCTCTGACTTCTCAAAGGGGCGACAATGGTTGTCTGCGAGCGAAAGTACTGGTAACTATCTTAGCTGACAAGTGAAACTGACTGTAAGCCTTCGAGTTATGTTTGTATGAGCCTGCGCGCCAGGAGAATGGAGACGTTTCTGGAAAATGAGTGCACGTGGAAGTGGGACAGGGGAATATTTCCGAACGCGAGAGCTAACCAACTAACTCCCCAGAGGGTTGACAACGATTTTCTTTGGCAGGTGTGCGCGTACCGCTGCATCACTTCGTACGAGACCAAGACGATGGAGAACTTTTCTCTGTGCGTGCTGCAGAAGAACAACTGCATGGCCAACTCGGCGCAGATTCCTGTTCTACCCGACCCGACACCGCTCGCCCGCTTCCGAGGGGAGGCCGTTACGCAGGAAAGCGCCCAGGACATTTTTATGGGTTGGCTGGGAAAGGAGGCGTTTTCTTGGAAAGTGGTGAGCATGCCAGAACGCTTTTTACTCTTGAGGGGGGTTTCCAACAGGAAAGCGAGGCTTGGCATTGTTGTTACGGTACCAGCGACAGCCGTTGGCTGTTTTTTGCTCTCGCTCTCGTTAGTTTTTTTTTCGTTTTGGGCGAGCTTAACCCTTTTGTAGCTACCGGTAATTTTACCCGCGTTTTCGGTACAAACTAATTGGGATTAGAGTTGGATGATTTTTAAGATTATGACGAAGCACTTTCGCCTGCACCACCCTTACACTGCAACGCAACGAGAAGTGGCTCAACGAGACCAAGGGCGTATGCTGCCACCTCTCGACCGCTGTGGTTGGTGATGCTTGCCCCTATGCTGTCGTGGATCCGTTTCCCCGTGTGCCACCTCTACCTTTCCCCTTTCGACGGAACCGCACGTCAACCCTCGCACTGTAAACGCCTCTTCCTGGAAACCTGGCATGCGATTTTGTTGGCAACGATCGCGCTGACGGCTGCCGCCGCTGCCCCCGCCCCCGTGCTCCGACGCCTTGCCTTACCGTGACCCAGGTCTGCGGGCAGAACCCGGCGTACGATTTTTTCCCTTCTCAGCACCAGATATTCTACCGTGGTCGCGGGCCAGGGGTGATGTGGTACGACCCGGTGTTCAAGGTGTTTACCCTTAAGGGCGAGGAGGTGAGTCGGCCAATCACTGCGTTCCGTACCGCCGATATATGATGGCGTATTTAGCCAATCGCTGCGACGGAGATGTTCGGTAATGCTGATTTGGTTTATTCAGCCAATCGCTGCGAAGCAGGTGTTCCGTAACGCTGAGTTAGTTTATTTAGCCAATCGCTGCGTAGGAGATGTTCCGTGACACTAGTTTAACTTATTTGAAACGGTGCTTCAGCGCTTTACGTGAGAGGCGATGTGCTCGTTGAGCAACAGTGCTCCGTCGAGTGAGTCGATTTACCCCGTCCCCTCCCAGCTGGTGCTCCTGCAACGCCGCTCTTTTGTATGAGCTGGCTTGACACTGCGGACGAGAGGACAGCGGCATGCAGGCTGTTGATAATGGGCTACATGAGCCCTCGATCTGGTTTGTTTGGATCGCCGCGTTTTCTGGCTAGCGCTACCCCTCGATTTACTCTAGGCGCAAACCGCGCAGCGCATATCATGCAACAGGGGTTACACGATTAGACCGATCGGTTTTGGCTTTGCTCCACCCGTCTATCGGATTATTTGGTACGTGCCTCGTCCAGATATAAGCACGTCACGGTTTGCTGTGCGCGAGGTTCTTAACCCATTTGTGACAGCTCTCTGTTGTTGCGGGCACGAAACGCGTATAATTAGAGTTTGGGTACTTTTTGCTTTGGGAAAAAGGAAAAAGGGGTAACTTACCGCGACGATTTTCCGCTTGGATCTGCGTCATCCTCATGCGTGTTTACGCCTCCTATCCCCTCCTCTAATCTTCTGCAGGTGTGGCGACGACGGCATTACCGCGTCAAATCGGCGGCGACTCCGGGGACGTTCCGCTTCTCAGTTCTTGACAACGGGGTGGTGTCCAACGAGTACTGGCGAATTATTGACGTTCCCGACGACCTGTCGTGGGGTGAGCGAGGGA
Source organism: Costaria costata (assembly GCA_036873775.1). Taxonomy (NCBI): domain Eukaryota; class Phaeophyceae; order Laminariales; family Agaraceae; genus Costaria; species Costaria costata. Next base: position 8,909 of record JAYJME010003257.1, on the reverse strand, counting down.
AACGCAACCTCCCGAACGGTTAAATTTCGGCGTGTTGTAAATCGAAGGGGGTTCATATATGCTGTACTCGAAAAACAGGATGAGGGATGGACAGGGGTACTGCGGTTTCTCGTTCACGTGACGCAAGGGCATCAACATGCGGCAAGGCGTATGTAGGCGCTAAATATTATTTTACGTGTTTATCGGTGACCAAGGTTTTGTCGAGTTGCTATTAGTTTCAAGAAAGGAGGAACGAAAGCCATTCGCCAAATGAAATTTCTTACACACACGGCTGCGCCATTGCTTGCGCCTTCCCTTGCGCCCTCCCTTGCGCCCGGCCTTGACCTGTCCGCCTGCCATCTCTGATCTTCGCGGAGAACACAGGCGTGTTTTACTATGCCGGTGCTGCTACGGCGGCGGGGCAGTCTTACACGGGGGCGCTGTTGGTGTCACGTGACGGCAGCTGGCCGACTGAAGGGGAGATGGACCGAGTGGAAAAAGCTTTTGATGCTTGTGGCATCAAGCTATGGGAGTTGTTTGAGGTGAGCGCGACGCGCCCTGTAACGGGCCTAGCCCTGTAGCAGCCGAGACAGCGTCGACAGGGAGACCATCCTTAAGACTTTCCCGCACCCGAAGTGTTTTGCCCCGTTCCAGGTTGACACCCCGATGATCACCAAAATTGCATGAGTTGCATTGCAACACAAGGGTATTAGTCCTTATACTGCCAATATCATTATCCTCTAACTCCAAGTAATGTGTGCCCCAAAACGAGGGTGGAGTTCTGAGACGGTCAACCGTGACGCGTACGCTCTGCTCTTGACCCTACAGGTGGACAATACGAACGACAAGGGAGCGCCTCTTGGCCTGCCGGACGACTTCGCCGCCAACAACGAACGCCCGACCCTAGTATAACTACTACCCTACCTATCGTGTAATTAAGGCTGAAACGGCGTGTTTCTGGGCAGTTTGCCAGCGCCGGCGGCGCCAGTTGAGGCGTCTTGCGTCGGCCGGCCATGTAACTGTCGCGAGTGGAGGCTGCCGCCTTGCGGTCGATGGGAAACCCCTCCATGATATTTTAGCGACATGTATTCGGAGGCAGAATTCGAGCGCCATCCACCAACGTGTGGTGTGGCATGTACCATTCCGTGGGCCTAAGTGACGCATACGGTGTCCCACAATGTTGATGTTGATGTTGGGGTTTGCAGCGCTTGCGGTCCGAGCCGTCAGCCCAACGGTATACCAGGTATATGTATTGCCTAGGCTGCTCTGGGCTGGCCTTGTTTACCGCTGTACATACCGCGACTAGGGCTAAACAACCAGATTCAGACTCAGACATGGGAATGCGATACAGTTGCACTCGTACGGTAGTTCTTCTGCTGGACTGGACTCTGTGTCATCTGTGGATGTTTTATTCCTCAACGCTATACAAAGCCCCCCGCGTGGTTCGTGTGTAAGCGGAGCAACGTCGGCCTGCAGGATTTTCCTTGTCGCAGTAGCGAACAGTAATAACGGTTAAATTGAAAACCAAGTTAAGCAGACGTGAAGTTATGCAGACAGACGTGTCAATGGTGGATGGTAGGGTGTAAGACGTGGTGGCGTGGTAATGTATCGCCTTGCCGACACCTCCATCTCAGCCAAATGCTAGGCGTGTAATCGTGTGGAACAAAATTGACTTCGTATGGAAGGATCGCAACCTAAAGGAGATATCTTTGATGGTCGTCTACCAAAAGGCGACGTAATGGATGCATCGAAAACATGCACCGTAACCACTGAATTAGCAATCAGTGCTTATATAATGAATAGACCTTTCGCGGGCTTCATTAACCCGATCACACCAGGAGTCGGTTCATGATGATGATAATGTTATCACATTATTCATATTAATAGCTCATTTCCCTGAAATCTAGTCTGGACACAAAACAGAGGCTAAAATAGCGTCCCGATGGCAGAAAAACAAGCACAAAATCATACGTGCACCGCAGACAATCCCGAAGAGCATCTTCACAGCACTTGGCGCCGGTCTCCCTGGGGCAATTTGTTGCCCTGCGTTTTTTCCTTGTCTTTCGACATAGCTCTCTGCAGCTGTCCCTCAGAAGAAAGGGCGGCTCATCAACACAAAGAAGACTACAACTCGTCACTCCTAGCTCTCACGCTAGCGCTGCGCAGTGTGATTGCGTTGCGTCTGTTGGCGATGAAAGCGCGCGTGCATGTGACGTTGCAGAAGCTCCTTTTGGCCTAAATAGGGCTTCCGCCTCTTGTTGCACGACGGTGGCGACAACAACAAAAACGACATGCGACAAACGAGGGCGGCAACATACCGCCTTTCTCTCCCACCTGCCGTATTGTCGTACTGCACAGTTGTTTGCCGCATGGTTTCGCTAGTACGGCGGTTCGCACTAAACAGGACCTCTCAACTATTAATAGTACCTATCAAGCCCACCTAATTATTAAAACAAACTCTGTGGAAAGTGGAATTTCCCACTCCCACTTGGTCAGTACGGTCTTTCGAGCACTTCAGCCACGTTGTTTAGAAGATACTTCTATTAATAATCAAATTTGGCATGACACGAGGCCGCAAAGTTTCGCTACAATACGTAGTAGTTCGGCTACCACTACACCCGGCCGGACGCTGACAGCGTACGGAACGCCGCAGGGTACTTTTCGTCGACGTAGCTATAATAATTAATTGAGAGCGTGTGCACCTTTCAGCATGCTCAGGCACCGACCACCCTGCTCGCCACTTAGAAAAGACGGTGCAGCAGACCAGTGCCTCTCGTTGTCGCATCGAGGGAACGCCCTCTATTTCACGGCCCGCCGTCCCGGGAAATGGAAATCTTCTTCTTCGGGATACGCCTTATACCTTCCCTTTTCCGGGCCCGCCATTGTTCTGTACGAGTAACACTGCTTGTTGCTGTTTTTTTTGTAAGTTTCTCGTTCGCCCGTCCAGCCTCATTAAAAAAAAGAAAATAGGGGAATAGCACGGCAATAAAATTCAAAAATTCAAAATTCAAAAATAATAATATCCAACTTTCCTTCGCTGTTCATACTCTGTAGTACGCGTATATTATACCTGGTAGCTCGCATAGACGTTATCCCACACCCCATCGTCCGGCTTGGTTGTAGAGGAGAGGAAATCGGTTGCGTATTCCTTCCTCCGTAACGGTACTTCGCTGCTCTCAAGTGCTCTATATGGGTACGAGTAGCGATCTAGCCCTACTTCTTAGGGTGGCGCGCGGCGCGGCGCAAACTGAACGCGGTGTAATTATTTCCACATACCGGTATGTACGTACTGCGTACTGCGGCGAAAAATCTTTGAAACCGTAACCGTTGGTATTAAATTGTTTTTACGTCGTACGTCGTACTCTTCTCGACTTTCGACCTCGACGAATCTCCGTTATCGCCAAGCATGTGTCACCCCTTGCCCTTCTTGAGTGGTTAAACGTGTGAGATAGTACTGATACCCCTGTCCGGGCGCACTTCTATGGTCTACACGAGCAAATCGTGCCAAGGCCAAACAGCTCGAGGGCCAGCTATAGCTAGCCGGGTGTGACCCGAGAGCGAGGAAAACAAGGTGCATCATCGGTCGTGAGTCGAGAGGAGCACGTCGTCGGCGTGCCAAGGGGCGGGTAGTCGACACCATCATTGATCAGCATGCCAGTGGGAGAGAGCAACTTCGAACGGCTCAAAGGCAGCGCCCTCAAATGGCACCCTGAAAGCGCGCAGCGGGCGGCGTGGGCACAAGTCTTCTTTTCCCTCCTCACGCAAGCCAGGTATGAGCCAAACATCAAATATAGGTGCCGATGCGGGCTCTTATTAATAGCAGATCAGCGTAGATTCCACGGACGGACGGCATATATACATGTACTTCGTTCGTATGGATACAATTTCCACCGCCGAACCCTACGATACGTATTAAATAGTACGAGTACGAGTATTGGGCTGCATGTTATTGGTCTCGGTCTTGCCAGTTGGGAACACTGCTGTTGTTGTTGTTGTTGTTGTTGTTGCCGACGCACCCTCCTCGCTTTTTGGCCGCGACCCCGTGTCTGTGCTCCGTCCCGTGTTCAGCTCGCTAGCAGCATTCCCCTCGTACAACATCGTGCTGGGTTTCTGGGGCCTGTACAGCGTTTTCACGAAGAGTCGACAGGCCACGCAAGCGTGAGTGCGCGTATTCACCTGTGTACCAAAGTGCCCTATGGGCATCGAGTACAGTATGCGACAGATGTTAAGAATCTGATCATCAAGGATTTGAGGCTGAAATTTTGGAGAAAAAATAAGAATTTGACCTCTTTGTACTGAAATTAGTGTGGAGCACACCCAGTCTTACATAAGAATCCCAGTCTGGCCAAAAATAAGAGATCCCAGTCTGGCCAAAAATAAGAGATTATTAACATCTGTCGCGTACTGTACGTGCTTATAGTACTGAAATGAGGCGTGCGAGCGCGAAGCGCGAGCCTTTTTCTCCTTGGCTTTCCAAGGGAAAAATAGCCTCTTCATACTAACATACCAGTACCAGGTAGTCTACACATCTACAGTAATACCTGTGGTACAACAGTACTAGAGACAGTCACGGTGATATCATACTTGTACGAGTAGCAATACTGTAGTTCAATCGGGCAACATGGGTCAACCACAGCGATAGCAAACTCCATCGAATTCCCGAATACATTACGGGAAGAGTCCAGTAGAGATACTGACCGAAGCACCGCTAGCATATGCGCGGAAAATGATGAAGGGGGGAAGCATTTTTGGTCGATTCGTTGAATTGCGGTCGGCTCGTGGAACTATTTATGCTCAATAGTTCAGGAAATACAAGTAAGTGTACAACACTGAGACTACTCGCACTGTCTAACCCCGCCGAATCGTTGTTGCGAACAAATGTGCAATTGAACAAACCGCAGTGCCGGCGTTATACGTATGGCTTAGTTTGGGGAGGTAATCGGTTAAACTTTTTACCAGTATAAATAGCCCAAAAGAGACCAATACCTTACATCACTTATCATTTGGCGTTGACGCTGGGTTTTTTATCGCAAGTTTCGATTCTCACCACCCACCTTGGTTACTCTTTTACCAGTACGATAGTCCAACAGACTAATGTAGTATTACTTCGTATACGCGTACCTTAACACCACAGAGTGGAGTGGTGCGTACTGCATTTAAGCGGTCAACCTGCAGCAACCGTACGTAATGTAATATGATATGCTACCTTCGCGTTTCCCTCCATCTGCTCACGCCCGGCCGCAGATATTTGGGCTTGCTTGGCTTTTCCATCCTCTTGGACATCGTTTTCTGCTCTGTTTGGGGTGAGCACTGCACCGCCGAGCTGAACATATTTTCTCGCGCATTGATCACGGAGGCATACGGGTAAAAATATCGCCAACAATCGAACGATCTCGGTTATACGGTGCGAGCACGTATCGCGACAGAAATCACGAAGTTGGGAGTTAAGACATTTTCAAATTTTAGCTCGAATTTTGCCTCGAATTTATCGCACGAAACATAAAAACTTAAAAAAAAACTAAATATCGAAACTAAGGTACGAGTAGTGAATACTGAGCTCTTCACCTGATAAAAATAGAGGCACGCGCTATTAATACTACCGCAGTAGGGAGGGGAGAGGAGTGCCCGCTATGTGACTCGTGACACCGGACCTGACTTACGAAAGGGAGGGAGGGGGCTGGAGAAGTAGGCCAAACGTAGGATTAATAGATGGGATACAGTACGCGACAGATGTTAAGAATCTGATCATTAAGAATTTGAGGCTGAAATTTCGGGGGGGAAATAAGAATTTGACCTCTTTGTACTGAGATTAGTGTGCGGCACACCCAGCAGTCTGACATAAGAATCCCAGTCTGGCCAAAAATAAGAGATTCTTAACATCTGTCGCGTACTGTACCGGCAGACTCGTTTGACTGATTGATTGAATTACGAGTAGTAGTGCATTTTTTATATTTTAAGTATTATATCCTATGGGAATGATGTACGCACAGCACAGCTTGCTGCCAAGGGGAGGTTACGCGAACACCTGGAGGAAAATTCAGCTGGCATTGCATGATACGGCAAACGGGGTAAATCACGAAATGAACGGGAGTTGAGATTTTGTTGTGGTATTGTACGAGATGATGGCATTTCAGACGAACCGTATTCACGGTGGTACTGAGAGCAGTACGTATATAGTTCCCTGAAGTTGAATTTTGTTTTCGAGACGTACCTGACAGCAAACCGTACAGTTTTGGGGCCATTGGGTGTCCCAGCCGGGAGGTCATTTGGATCATAGTTCTACTGAAGATTCTTGTATTGGTATATACTGAAACCAATACACGGCCAGTAAAAAATATGGCGATCTTGCATTTTGTATTTTAAATTTGGCTTTTGGCATTTGAGGTCCTGCATTTGAAATTTGAGACTCTGCTTTTTTGGTATTTACATTTTTGCAATTTGAATTTAGCTTTTGGCATTTGAGGTCCTGCATTTGAAATTTGAGACTCTACTTTTTTGGTATTTGCATTTTGCATTTTGAATTTGGCTTTTGGCCATTTGAGGTCCTGAATTTGGGATTTGTGACTCTGTTTTTTTGGTATTTGAATTTTGCATTTTGAATTTGGCTTCTGGCCATTTGAGGTCCTGAATTTGAGATTGTGACCCTGTTTTTTTTGGTATTTTCATTTTGTATTTTAAATTTGGCTTTTGGCGTTTGAGGTCCTGCATTTGAAAATTGAGACTCTACTTTTTTGGTATTTGCATTTTGCAATTTGAATTTGGCTTTTGGCATTTGAAGTCATGCACTTGAAATTTAGACCCTGCTTTTTTGGTATTTGCATTTTGCATTTTGAATTTGGCTTTTGGCCATTTGAGGTCCTGAATTTGAGATTTGTGACTCTGTTTTTTTGGTATTTGAATTTTGCATTTTTTGAATTTGGCTTCTGGCCATTTGAGGTCCTGAATTTGAGATTTGTGACTCTGATTTTTTGGTATTTGAATTTTTCATTTTGAATTTGGTTTTTGGCCATTTGAGGTCCTGAATTTGATATTTGTGACTCTGTTTTTTTGGTATTTGAATTTTTCATTTGAATTTGGCTTCTGGCCATTTGAAATCCTGAATTTGATATTCATGACTCTGTTTTTTTGGTATTTGAATTTTGCATTTTGAATTTGGCTTCTGGCCATTTGAGGCCCTGGCCTTAGCATGGCTTTAACATCCGGCCTGGGATATGCCTTAGAACGGTGGAGATGGATATGCGTACGGGGGGATGCGAAATGAAGGTCCTGATTTGCGATACTTGATTTTGAGGTTTTGAATTTGAGATTCGAGACTCTGGTTTTTGGTATTTGCATCTATATGACATGAATCGTACCCGGTACTGGTATGTCTTAGCATGGCTTTAACATCCTGCCCGGTATGCCTTAGCATGGCTTGAACACCCCAAGATAGATATACGTACGAGTGGACACGAAACGAAGAATCTGACTGTGATATTTGGAAATTGATGTTTTGAATTTGAGGTTTGAGACTCTGGTTTTTGGAATTTTCATTTTGAATTTGGGTTTTGGTGACTTTGACCATTAATCACCGTGATAGTATGAGCAATGCTGTATTATCTCGTGCACCTAGAAGGGAGGTTGGTATGGGTACGAGGTGTACGTGATGTTTGTGTAGCCGCCAGGGGGGTACATAGAGGAGACAACAGGCATGTTTATCCCGGGGGACATTTCGTATGTACCTCGGGTCATGCCCCAAGTAATTTACTTATATGTTTAATGTTCTATCTTATTTCCGTGTTTTTGTATACATTACGAGTATCTACTCCGTGTCTACATGTACCCTGCTCGTCATGTCATCGTGAGCGTTGACCTGTGAGCCCGTCCCGGCTCGGCCCTCCTGGGTACCTTAATCCCTTTAGAGCCGGAAACGGTTTTTGGGGACAACACTACTTGGAAATAGTGTCGGATCATCTTTCCGGTGGTGAAAGGGTTTAATCCCTTTAGAGCCGGAAACGGTTTTTGGGGACAACATTACTTGGAAATAGTGTGGAATACTTTTTGGGGTAGTAAAATGGTTAACATAGGCTGGAGCAATCCTACGGTAGGGGTGTTGTGGTGCCAGGTTTTCGGAGCTCCTCTGATGAGGAGCTCAATATCAATATCTCACCCGGTTCATGACTGCAAAGAAATTTTGTTCGCGCAACCTGACCAACACTTCTATGCTATGCACTCGTACGTAGCCCTAAAACAAATACCTGGTATACAGTACGCGACATGTGTTAAGAATTTGGGAGTTAAGAATTTCAGGCTGGTTTTTTTTTTCTTCAAAAGTTAAGAATTTACAGCTAAGATTTTGTGCTCAGCGAGGAACGCCACTCTAAATACTACGGTATATACTAATAACATTTAAGAGCCTACGGTCAACGTTGAGATAACAATAAGCCGCGAGCCTCAGCAGAAAAATAGGAGTTTCTTGACTGCTGTCGCGTATTGTACTCGCGAAATTGTCTCGCAAAATTGTCATACTAACCGATAGTTGCTCAGTTTAACCCTTTTTTAGAGCCGGAAACGGTTTTTGGGGACAAAACTACTTGGAAATAATGAGGGATACTTTTTTGCGGTAGTAAAAGGGGTTATTTAGCCAAAAAGTGATACCCCTATATGGTGGGGTTGCTCGTCGATGATTCGATTCTCGGACTATTTGGCACAGAAAACACGCAGCGGTCAGCTCGGTGCTCTGATGCGCTGCGACTTGGATCCTTCCCTCTGGAGTTTAAATCGTTTGATGTTCAAGTTGTTTGGCGAGGAGGAGGAGGAGGAGGAGGAGGAGGAGGAGGAGGAGATGCCGTGAATAGCTCGGCCCCCTGCCGCTGTACCACAGCTAGAATATGCAGGAGAAGTATGGGAAGGGAACGCGAAGTTTGTAAAACAGCTGGAAACAGTACAGA